>JADDOH010009294.1:0-90664 GCA_016648135.1 Agrypnia vestita | reverse complement strand
GTTCAATATATTATATCAATAGCCATGATTACTTGAACTTGTTTTTCAATCTATGTAAAACAAAATATGAATTAATTAAGGATAAATTATAGAAGTCTCACAGAGACGAAGCTAATTTGTATATGAGAAAAGTGGATGGAAGTCTCTTGTACTATGGCTCAGAGCTTACAACCTGTATGGGCTGGCTTAAGTGATCACTCTACACAATGCAACTTTCAATATGCTATATGAATAGCCACGTTGATTTCTTGAACGTTTATTTGTTTTTCAATCTATGTAAAACAAAATATGAATTAATTAAGGATAATTTATAGAAGTTTCACAGAGACGAAGCTAATTTGTATTTGAGAAAAGTGGATGGAAGTCTCATATATACGATGGCTCAGAGCTTACAACCTGTATGGGCTGGTTTAAGTGATCACTCTACACAATGCAACTTTCACCAATATCCACACATTACATATATGTTCGACATTACATATATTTTATCAATATCCACACATTACATATATGTTCGACATTACATATATTTTATCAATATCCACACATTACATATATGTTCGAATCAAGATTTATTTATATATTACTATGGACTCTGCTAGAGACATCTGTTGTTTTTTTTTTCTCATTAACAAATTAGTATACACTTGAATTAATCTTGATTCGAACATATATACAGAACTTTCAAAAAATTTAATTCGCATAAGAGGACTTCCATCTACTTTTCGCATATATAAATTAGCTTCGTCTCTGCGAGACTTCTATAATTAATTCTTAATTAATTAATCATCCCTCTGGGGACAAAATCCAGTAACTGTGTTCCTAGAATGTTCTTTCATATAAAAATATTATTTCAAAATATGAATGTTTTTTTTACTTAACCTCTCTCCCCACGTAGAACTTGCGTTGAAACAGGTACAATTTATAAGTTATTCAATCCATCATTATCCTGTCATTTCGAATACATTATCGAATCACAGATACAAAAATATTCAAGAAAAATACTTTGAGAGTTAAATAAACGTTACCAAAAAACAGAAACATGTAGGGTAGGTTCGAATAAAAAACTGAGAACCTCATTGGGATGACAACTAACAATAAAAACTAACCGTTTTAAATCTGACGTGATCACGTGCAATGGTGGAAAGTGCATTAAAACCAACGCAACACTGCCCTCTTCTCGGGTCATTCTTGAGGATCGTGATTTCCTCTTTGGCACTGATAACCCAACTTCCGCCACTCCTCTAGATAGTATCGGAATGTTACAATGTGATAGTACTTACTTACTTACCATCACGCCGTTTCCTCGTGGAGGTAGGCAGAGGGGATAGAGCGCCACACTCTTCTGTCCTGACATACTCTCACCTCATACACATTCATACATCTTCGCATGCAAGCTCGCCGGTTGTTGAGGCTTCTAACGGGACCATTTTCCAGTATCTGGTCAATCTGGTCATGCCACGTCTTCTCTCTTTGTGGCGCCATCAACACTTGCATCATATATCTTTCTTACCATTCTTTCCTCATTCATTCACTCAACATGCCCAAACCATCTTTTTTAATTCTATTAATTATGCTAAGATGTGATAGTAAATCAGAATAAGCTATCTATGCGTACATAATTGATTGATTTGGCGTAAGCATTGTTGAGATTATTCATAATGGTCTTAAATTAGCTGAAATCTTCAACTTTGTTACCTCTACGTGGAATTATGTAATAAATAGGTCCCAACGAATACTGCCGAATCTGCAAAAAATCGACTTTCGTTTTACTATTTTAAACCATCCGATTTACTCTACATTTACGGATAATGTTAAAAAATTGTTTACTTTTCCCTTAGTACAAGCTTTGTTTAACATGAAAACTCCTTTATTTTTTAATTTGTCGTAAAATAAGTAAATCGAATGTTTTAAGAGAGTTAATGGAAAAAATAATTTCTTCTTCAAACATAGCAATATTATTTTGTGGTAATATTATGATTATAATTTATAGAATTAAACTACACCACTTTTTTATTATTGAAAAATTCAACATGTTTCGAAGCCAATGGCTTCTTCGTCAGGATAACAAAAATAAAATTTAAAAATCGAAGTATAGATGATCAAAATATTAAAAAGTTATATGTATTGAAAATGAATAATATAAAGTACCTACTTGACATGAAAATAAATTTAAAAGATAACTGTTTGCAAAAAGGACCTGATTATTTATAACATTCAATTTACTATTAACACTCTTTCTTATTTCCAAAATTTCTAATTTATCAAACTGTGATTCTGTTAAATTTGTATGTAAAATTTGTAAACCATTATTAATATCAAAAGAATGATCCGTAGCCAAAAGATGGTTAGAAAATTCGGAATAATTATTACTATTTAAACACCTTAAGTGTTCCGTAACTCTAATTTCAAATTTCGAAATATACAAACATTATCCTCTGTAGAATACCTTATTTTCCTGTGTACCACTAATTTGGCGACACCTAGCGTATATGAAATGACAATGTAAGTAGGTATACGAAAGAATAATGACTACGAAAGTTAATTATGACAAAAACCTTGACAAAGCTTAATGCCAAGAGGCGCTGAAGATTAGTATGGCTTTCCGAGCGGCGCTGTGGTCGGGGAAATAATTTAAAAATTCATTTGTGGCGAAGATACGAAGACCGCTTTCTAAGAGTTGCAGACTCGCTACTTTTCTTTGCGGATCGCAAATTTATTATTCGAGTGTTGTTTCCTTTTTTTCTCTTATTATTATTTTTTCCTACGGTTATCATTATTATTATTTTATGTTATGTTGTGTTATTTTTATTTTCTTTTCTACTGTTATTTTTTTTACTTGGTTTTTGGTTATTATTTTTAATGTTTTCTTTATATTGTTTTTTTCTTAATTTATTTTTATCATTTTTATCAATTTTTTATTTTTGTTGTAGCTAATTATTTTCTTCTATTCTTTTGGTCACTATTACACCCTTTGGACAGTGAAATCGTGCATGCGGACTCCTCGAGTCGTTTGTTTCGTCTAGGGCGTAGCATTAAAAAAATGCCAACCTCTACGGCGAAAGACTATTGCTGGTATGGGAGATTTTGCTCATACAATGACCCTGGGTCAGTGGTGTGTGAAATAAGTGTATGGGTGAAATTCAAAATATTTTGTGTTTAATTATTTAAACAATTTATTTTAATTTTATCTTAATGTGGCAAAAATGCCAAAAATTTGCACGTATATATATATAGTGATATTCACAAAATCAATCGGGTACGTTACTATCCATAGTCCCTTTGGTCCAGTGGAGATCACACTGGCTTTTCATTCTGGAGGTTCTGGGATCAATTCCCGGTAAGGTCTGCATCTGTGTTATTATATGTTAAAGTTATAAACTATGTAAAAAGGATTGAAAAAAACACAAAAAATACAAAAATAATTTAAAAAACAGTGTTTTTTAAAACATAAATTGTAAACAAACTAACAGATTTTGAAATAATTGTAATAAATTTAAGATAATCGTTTACTTTGTAATATTATTGAATAAAATGACATCTCAACGGGCCATTCAGTCATAAAAGGCTCACAAAGTGGAGCAATTTTTTTCATTTTTAAAACATCGAAGGTTTGGTAATTTATTAATCAATAATATAATTTAGTTTGACATTTTGACAAGATATTCTTATTTAAAATATACGTAACCTGATGAATAAATTTTAAAATGAGATATTTTCATACAAAAATGTGATAAAAAACGCAAGAGAAAATATGAGAAATAATGGTGAAATTTGTTCACTCTGCTAGTTAGATATGTTGAAAATCAAAAGTCCTTCAAATATAAATCTAGTATAATCAATATCCAATTAAATTTAACGAATAACCAATAATTTAATGAATTCATCATTTCAATGTCTCCCTGTCAAACTCCCCCCTACTCCCCGCCATGAATGAGGCCACACCCCCACCTAATATTTGAATTCTTTACAAATTTAATTTATGGAAGTTATTGTGCTTCCGTCCTGGTAAAGATACAGTGGTATCGAAACCGATAGGCTTTTAAAAACAATCAATGTGATTTGTACGAAGATTTAAAAAAAATAGTTATGTCCAACCACAAAGCTAACGCTATTAACACCAAAAATTTTCAGTTCATTATTAAACGACAAACAATGAGAATAAATAGATTGAAAATATATGAAAAATTCAGCTTTCCAATAATTTAATGTTACATTCACGAAATAAACAGATTGCCATTAACTTTTAAATGAAGCAATATTTCACGTTTACATAATCAAGTACATTCCGTGTATTCTCGATAGCATGTTTGATTGTGATGAATTTTGAAGTCGAATATTGACTGGGATCGCGTTCTTCTTCGATAAATTTTGATATTAATTTATTTAAGTACTTCTGCTGAATCTACTTCAACATGGTTGGTCATATCAAACTCGTCACAATGATATAAAGCATCAAACACGGATAGGGGCGCTGTGGTATTAAAAATGAATAGCTTAACAGTCGCGGGCTTTTGACTGAAACTATATTCACAGAGTATTAGTTAAATTAGTATAAACTACTACCAGATTTGAGGTTTCGAGACTTTTCGTCAGGACCAACACTACATAACACTATACGCCACAACCACAGTATTGTTAAACTTTCACCAATATTTATGAAGATAAGCATGCAATGACTTGCCTACATAACGATCAGGAATCTACGAGGGAGAGGGAGTGAGAGGGGGCGGGGTCTAAAGTGGGTGCCACCAAATCTTTTGTGAAAGTTACATTCTAGAAAGTTGAAAGTCAAATTCTATATTCACTTGTCGAGCGAGCCGCATCGGATGCTCGTAAAATTAATTTAACTCGGTCGAGTCACCCTACCCGGCGTCCCGGCTCTGCACCCTTCCCTCGGGATAAATAATCCCGTCACTAGCCTTATTCCCTGTTAAAACACAACCGCAGTAAATATTCTCCGCTCTCCCCGATAGAGATAATGAGACAAAGGAAGTCAAACAAAATCCCGCGGACTCGGCCGCCTCCAGTTTAAACACATCTTGTGTATTAAACTTTTCCCCGAAACCATTCCCAGCCGAGGGATTAAAACAAAACGTTAACTGTAAGATTCGAGATTGCGAAAACTGGATATGAAAACCTCTTAAGCAAAATTTTCCAGATTATACTACAAACACAAATATTATTTTCTTATTACGAGGGCTGTATTATTCTTCAAAGGATTATCAGCGTTTCCTCCACAGCATCCAGTCCTCTGATTACTGGATCCAACTGCGTTCAAATGTTCTCTCGATGTCTCATTGCGAGCCTCACCATTTCTTTATCTGGTTTTTTTACATCAATTCCAAATCTTTCTGATCTGTTGTCGCCATTAGTTTCATTCGTGACTTAATCTTGAGTAATGCCTATTTAGGCCCGGTTGTTTCAAGTTCGATCAAAGTTAGCGGTCGATCAAAGCATAGATTTTTACGAAAACGGATTGTCTGATTGGTGGAGAACGTAAAAATCTATGCTTTAAAAGAACGTTTACTTTAATCCAACTTGAAACAACCGGCCCTTAGTGCGTTAAGCTGACTGAAAAGTTACACGTCGCTGATATAAGCTTCAAATTGGTTAACGAAGATTCTTTTTTCAAGACATACAACTGATATGTATCTTATACTATTCTGAATAAGAGATTGATCAAGAATGTTCTTAGGTTTTCACGGCCACTCAGAATCATCTGGTTTGTGTCTTCTGGGGTATTATGCCGTGTTATTACGACCTTTTTGACCGACTTTTCGGATACCATTGCAAGGTCCATCAGCAGGGCTGATGTGTTATTTGAGTGTTGGTGTTGTGGTCGAGTATTGGCTTGCAATACCGTGTCGAAAGCAGGGTGAGAACGTTGTCCGTATGTGTTAAGTATTGGGTAGCAATACCTTGTCGAAAGCTTGGTGTTACGTGTGTTACGTGGCAGTACCGTGTCAGAGTCATATATTATCTTGTGTTGTGTGTATGTTCCTTCTATTGTCTGATCACTATCTCTGCGGGAACTGCGACGAGATTGACTTTGAAGCGCCGGATACCAAGATTTTTAATTTGAGACCATCATCTCTATTAGTATTTATTGGGTGCTTGTAGATTTCGAGTGCTTCCTTGATAAGACGCGTATGATGACTCTTACGCCGGCCGCACACTGGATGCGTTTTCGTACGAAATTGAGTAGTATGTATAGTAGTATGTATACGTACGAATACGCTAGTACATTCCTGACCTTCGTAGTAGTATTGAACATCGCACACTGTACACGATTTAGTAGTACGTGTACGCACGTATAGATGCGACGTCCGACACGATCCGGATTTGTTCGGAAATTTTTGCGATTTCGTACGATGGATATTGAAAAATTTGTCAATTTGATACATAAGCACAAATGTTTGTGATTCAACTGCGTGACCATCAGCGTAGATCATGGCGGAGAATATCTAAAGAACTAAAAATACCTGTAAGTTAAATAATTTGGTTTAATTAAGGTGAGATATAATTATGTAATTGGAACATAAAACTTTTAAATATTTCTCCGATGTAATGAGCTCTCGTTGCACTTCAATTCTCCCCAGCATTTGTGAATCTATTAGAGAGATAGTCATGAAATTTATCATTATTTAAGTCTGCCGTAATATGATAAAATTCATCCCTTCTAGTATATTATATTTTGTTCACCCATTTGGTTCTACGATGCCGACGATGCCATAGCAGCCTACGAGTAAGAAGAGAGTTTTCCAGAAGATACAGATTATTCATTTGGCATAAATGTTATTGGAGAAATGCGATAACAAACTGATAGTGACCAATGCAAGAGGCAATCAATGTGCGCGCTTAATACGTATGAAAATAGTCGTATGAATACGTACGTAATAATTCGTATCCAAAGTGCGACCGGCCTTAGGCTTTCTAAGGATTTTCGGTTCGAATGCAAAATAATGGCCGGTATCCAGAAAATGTTCAGCCATTGCTGATTATTAATCCTTTAATCCGTCTCTTGCATCACATTTATAGATAATAATTAATATTTATTAATTTATAGATTATAATAATTAATAATTAATATTATATTATTTAAATATTAATTAATAATTAATATTTAAAACCACTTGGTGTAACTTCACGATTATCGGTTTCGATACCACTGTATCTTCGTCAGGACTGACGCATACTAATATCCATTACTTATTTTACTAATAAACCAATTAATTTTTGAAAGGGGGGGTGGTTACAGTTGTGGTGGGGGTAATTGACATGAAGACACCGATCATATTTCTTTGTGTGCAAAGAAAATCGAAACACCTTGAACTTTAAGCATCAAAAAATATCAATCAGTAATATATGGGCATAGAAAATTCTGATTGGAATGTCATATTATTGAAAATAGAGCAGATTGTTATACTATTTTCACAGACTATTGTCGGATTCATATTTAAATAGATGCAACAATTTGAATATAATACTGGGTGATAAAAATATCCATATAATATATATATATTTTAGATTAAATTAAGTATTTATATTAACAATTAGTATACGACTCCTTTTGTCAGTGCCTAATTAATGTTTATTTGTATTTCCACCTAATGTAATTAGTTTAATGATTAATCTGTCGATGAGAGATTCCTATACTCTCGAAACTTGAATAGTAAAATATTATATATAATCAAATTCAAGTAGAGTTCATATAGTTTATCACGATTATCAACAGTAAAGAGTCCATTAGTTTTCATATACGGGTTTGACAAGATAGAAGCTCCTAAGACACGATATGACGTGCTACGAGTAGTGTGTATTAAATTAGACCTAAAAATACTCGAAATTTACCTAATTATGTAATATGTTCATTAAAATTACAAGAATAAATTCAAATTAAATTATCTGTTTATTGGATTTTTTTTAATAAAACCCAAAAATTTGGTTTCGTTTTCTAAATGAAATCTTTTCCATCAGGGCTGATCTATCCCACGCGGGATTCAAACGACCATTGAAACGTCAGCGGAATCAACACCGACCCAAGGCAGAATGACCCAAAATAAAATCAATTACTATCCGGCGGCCGTGAAAACCTATCGAAGTATTGGTGAGAATATAAAATCAATGGAATAGTTTCGGGAGCGTCTAAAAATAATTCCACTTTTTTATTCGATATTTTATCATAAAAACTTTCACGTAATTAAAAAAATGAACACTTATATTTATAAGGCACAAACAAATTACAATTCGACCTTCGTAGTCAGAAGTAATTAATCCAGTGGCGTGCCAAGATTATCGGATTAAATTTAAATGACAGAATTTTTAGCCAAAAATATTTATCGCAAAGTTAGGCCCTCCCTGTCAAGCTTCACTAATGGGAATGTATTCTTGCGCTGTGGAACACAATAATTACTTTCACTCATTGTGCATTCTCGTTAAACTTCTTCAAGTTTAAACTATACAGGCACTGTAATTACATTTGGATCAGACAGTGCAATTTATTGAAAGAAAAAATGTGATAATTCCATTTGGTTTATTTATAATGTAATTAATACACTTTGTATTCACTACTTGTATGTAAATATAAATAGGGTGTTTATAAATTGATTTGTAATGATTGTAATTGTTTTTGTTTATAAAAAACGTGTAGAAATTTTGATGTTAGAACTAAGGAACACTTAAGGTGTTTAATTAGCAATATTCTGAATTTGCGAATCATCTTTTAGTTATGGACTAGCTGTGCCCGCGCGGCTTCGCACGCGTAGATTTTTTGTACACTGTTTGGATCGTCATAGAACTTTCGCGAATCTTCTAGAACATTCTCCTTCCAGAACTTTTAAGAAATTGATCGAATACACAGAAACCTTCTAGACACACCGACACATTCCGCCATTCAGTTTAGAACTTTCGGGAATTTTCTAGAACCATCTCCTTGCAGAGCTTTCTAGATCAGGTTTTTCCGGAAACTTCTAAACTCACCGACACAGTCGGCGCGCCTATTCCGAAAAAATCTGAAGCATTTGCGGCCTTCGCATAACAAAACAATGTGCTGGAAAGCACATTTTCATCACCCACTCCCACCCACGCACAGCCACCCCCACCAAACTCGCACATTTTCGATGTGACACCAAGGGCTATCCACCACCATAACCACCGATGGGTGGTTGTGGCTGGTTGTGGAGAAAACTTGGCGGGTAGGGAAACATGGGTTTCTTTATATATATATATATTTAATACGAAATAAATAATTATATAATATATATAATATATAATAAATATAAATATAATAAATAAAAAAAATTAATAATATATATATATATATATATATATATTATATAGATATATATATATATATATTGATTTTTTTTTTGATATTAATAAGAGTTTACAAATTTTATACACAAATTATACAGAATTACCAGGTCCTTTGTACAAATAGTAATATTTTAAATTTGTGTTCATGTTAGTACCTAATTATTCATTCATTTTCCATACATTATTTTTTTATATTTTTTTTGTCTATACTTGGATTTTTGATTTTTTAGTATATATTATATAAAGTAAAAATGGTGAAATGAAATATTTTTCTGTCTCAATAATTTAATACTGTTCAATAATTTTTCACAGGTTCCCCTGCTGGGGAACGAAAATAAATACATTCCATGCTTTTATTAAACACGGCACAAACTTTAACCGGAACAGTGTTCCGTAACTCGCACTAGAATATTCATTTTGTCTCTGTTATACTTTATATTTGTCGCCTAGAATATTCCATGTGAATATTTCATTTGGCCACGTGGAACGAGTGAGGAAAAAATGGTAAAGAAAACTTATGAGGCGAGTATTGAAGGCAGTAGGAAACAGAGGGCTTACGCGTATGACCAGATTAAACAGATATTGGAGAATGGCTGTGTTAGAAGCTTCAATAACCTAAGAACGTGCGTGAGAAGATGAGAAAGTGGATGAAGCAAAAGTGGTTAGCCAGGACAGAAGAGTGTGGCGATCTATCTTGTCTGCCATCCCTGTGGAAAATTGAGCGATGGTTATTTGTTACTTTCTAGATTAAATTTGTTTGAGGCTTAACCTTTCTGACATCAGACCACTTCGTTAATAATATATTGGTGATGCACGATTTAAATGATATAAATTCTAAATAAAGGTTGTCGCGCTTAATGCCAATAGATCACACAAACTCCAATATACTTGTGGCATTTTATACCACAATTAATAAACCACCAATCTAGGCCACAGACACATACGTGGCAAGAATGCCGCGCAAGCAGATCGAGGCACGAGCATGGTACAACAGCTATCTACAGGCCATTGCACCGTCAGCAATTCCGAAGATTTATCCACACACACAGCTACACTTCGAGAAACTTCTTTTTTCGCAAATCATATATAAAGAAGCAACCATCAGTCTTCCATCGACCCCCGGCGTAAGGCCGGAGGCTCTCACCCTTTGAGTATCTATCGTACTTATGTAAAACTTGTAACTGTTTTATCTAGATAATAAAATCATCAAGTATTCTACGACTTTGGAGAATCCCGTCACAAGACGGGTGGTGACCCTAATAATAATAAGCAGCTTTTCCGAATCCGTCACACACATTATCCTAATTTGAAAATCCCCAAATGTTGGAACCACTTGTAAGGAACCATTGGCCTTGAAACATGTTGATATTCTCAATATATACCTAAGTGGTAAAAACAAAGTATATTTTATTAATAATGTTAACACAAATCATTTTTGCTATTTTTGAAGAAGTCATTTATAATAATTTTGTCTAACGAAGTGTAACTGTCATTGAACGTCTGCAGCCGATAGGAAAAACTGAACGTTCTCTCCCAACCAGCATTTCAACTTCTGAAGCCACTTCTTCCAGATCATATTTAATATAATTTTATATTTTTATTCTTTATTTATATGAATGCACTAAATTATTGGCATTTTCTGAAGGTCCAAATGTGACAAAAAAATATGTAAGCAGTCAAATCTATGGTACAATTCATTGAACAAATAATGATAAAATTGTTAAAAGAGAGATACAACCTTTTCGTAATTTCGTAATTTTTCATGTATGTATAACAATATCAGAGATGGTATTTTATAAAGAAAGATATAAAGAATATAATAATAATAAAAGCAACCAAAACAAAGAAATAATTATAAACAAAAGTATAAAAAAACAATCAAAAACAAACAAACAACAAAAAAAGCAACTAAAACAAAGAAATAATTATAAAAAAGTATAAAAAAACAAAGTAAGAGAAAACATAGATACATATTATAAAGAATATGACCTGCGAAGTTTCCTGGGATTAAACAAATAATGGAATAAAATTAGAAAATTAAAACATAATAAAAATTAATAATAGGTAGAGAAAATAATAAAATGACAATAAATTAATAATACGTAAAGTATCAAAAAAGAAAATGAAAAGTTGTTATGAATAATGAATATAACAATTTGTATTAATTAACATAAAAATTAAATAGCATGTCCCAAAACAGCAATTCATCCGTATTCTGAAAATAGCAATGTCTAGATCTTTAAGAACTTTATCCCAACACTTAATAGACGATAATAAAAATTAAAAATAAACGAGACATAGCTTTACGTCGGTGTTTGTTTCTGTAAGTTTCTACGTGAGATAGATATAGAGGGAGGGAGAAAGATGTAAATTGTCATCTGTCAAATGTCAAGATGGGAAGATTTGAATACGCCGTAACGCGGACAAGTTTAGCCATGATTTTTCATCTGGACGCTGTGGATGAAGAAATTAATACGTTTGTAAGAAACAATCTTTCTTATATCATCTTTTAATACAGTGTATTTGAGCCGTATAATTACAAAATCCGCTCTGGACGAATTTTGAAAAAATGAGGTTAGATTTTCATATAGTGGAGTATCTAAAAATCTATCGAACACTGAGTAGAAAATCCCAATCCATTGCGTTAATAGTAAAACAAACATTTGGATGAGTTGCAAAACTTGCTTCGAATCACACGTGAGTTGAGAAATACTCTCTGAAAGTACTGCAATGCGTAATTAAGAAGTGTCAAAATAATCTCCGTTCATAAAAGTGCGTAGCAAATTTGTGTTTCTCATATCTTACTAACATATTCATTATAATATATGCGGATCAATTGCCACGTTGAAAATTATTTGGTTAAGCATACCTACATTATTTTATTAATGCTTATAAATGTTTGATTTTTCATAGTTTTCCAATAGCCTTATGCAATTTATAACATAAAATATTGTTGAACTTTCAGGTGATTGTGGGTATCCATCAGAGTCCTGGCTTCTTATGCTTTCGTAAAATCCAGGAAAGAATACACCAAATCTAGGTATACAAAAGCACACAACAAAATCAGAAATGTTGTGAAGCGATGTATTGAACTTTTTAAGTCAACATTTCAGTGCATTCTGAAGCATTCAATTTTGAATTACAGTCGGACCGTTGCTGGATAAACTGTATACTCATGTGTAGTTCTACACAATATATGCATATGTGAAATGTTGCAATGGCAGCACAACTACTGGTAACTTTTGATTTATTTTATTCATTTAATGGAAAACTGAAGACTTTCTATATAATGTTACAATATTTTAATTTTGATTTCAGGTGATGTTGCAGTTTTCAGTTTTAGTAAAAAATCTTCCGTTTAATGCACATATAAAAAGCTTACCAAGATGGGGTCGACAAGTCTGGAATAATGTTGTACAGTGATAATAAAAAAATAATGCTTTGTTTACCATTTTTATATTTATAAATTTTGTTTGTTTATTGTTGTTTTAGTTTATTATATATTATTTTGACTTTGTACATTTAATAACTCCGCCTTGTTTAAGAATAATTATTCTAAATATATTCAATACATTCAGCATTTTTGTCAGTTTTCTTTACGGTTCTTTTTGGAAAATGTATTTATTTTATACATTAAATTATTAATACCTGTATACATAGGTATTAATAATTTATGTATATTCATTAGAGACTGTTGATATTTTAGTTTTGTTTAACTTATTCTTAATTTTAACTTATTATGATCCTAAGAACAATTAAACTGCAATAGCAGAGATTCTTACCTTATTTTTTATTTGAGGGTAGTATTTTATGTAATTATGAACAATGATATTAAACATACTTATTGAATGAAATAAATGTCTCCAAAGTTTGCGTTTATTTTTCAATATTTCTGAATTGTGTAAAAAAAAAAAAATTAAATTATATTGAATATTAAAAAATCATAATATTTAATATAATTCAAATAAAATGATAAAAGTATTTTTCAAATTTGTGCAGGGTTTTAAACATTTTATTTGACTTGTATTAAAGCGAATAAATTTTTGATATTTGTCACACTACCTATACTGTCTAATGATAGTCCTACGTTTAACAGAAGTTAAGTCATAGATATTGAAAAAAATACAATTTTCATCATTGTTTTGAAAGTCATTGATCTCTAACTATTGATATTAGAACACTATTTATTGTTTATAATTTGAACATTTTCGACTCATAATTTATTCAGGAATCTGCCTATAAAGTATGGTGGACCAGCTCCCTGTATAACAGACACATAACAAA
Source organism: Agrypnia vestita (assembly GCA_016648135.1). NCBI lineage: Eukaryota > Metazoa > Arthropoda > Insecta > Trichoptera > Phryganeidae > Agrypnia > Agrypnia vestita. The sequence continues at coordinate 77,062 of JADDOH010009294.1, read as the reverse complement.
TAACAATGACGTGGTTGGAAATCCTTTTCGCTGCCTTACTTGTCGGTAAAGCATAAAATAAAATTTAACGAGCTTAGAAGTGCATCATTTAAACAAAATTGTCCTAATATTGAACTTAAAGTAAAAAATAAGGCTGTTTTGATAGATAGATATTATTGCCACATAAAATATTATTAGATCCCACCGAAGTTCTTCAGTAATCAATTCTTTACTGGTACAACTGTAAAAAGAACTATTTAAAATATCAAAAGCAAAATATAATGACCTGCGTTAACTATGTGAAAATGGCATAATTCCCAGAAGATTTCGTCATGAATACTTGACACTGTCCCATGATCCTAAAGCAGCTGATGTTTTAGCAAATCAAATGAGGATGATGCACAAGTATAGCACTGTGCATTTGGTGTATGTTACCAAAAACTTTAAAATTCGTTTGTGCGTAGATCAAATAAAATATACCTGTGCATTTATTTATCTTACAGCGTTTTATTGTAAAGAGAACATACTTGACAATAGATAATTTATTGAATATTATTATGTCAAATATTCTTATCATTATAATTAGTTTTTTTATTTATTCTTTGGGAGGGATTGTAATGTGGGAATTCCCGCATTTTTAGAATATCATTAGTGTGGAACTTAATTGTTTCCAAGAATTAATATTAATAATTTTGTCTCTATTTCATTTGCAACAAATTGTATAGCTTTCCTCTTCATTGCATGTATTACCTTTCCTTAGTGTTTGAACAAAATTGTTTCTTAGAATCGTGCAGAAATACAAAATTATGTAGCATTTATTTTCAATAGTTTTCTTATAAAAACTTAATTGTTACCATGAATTAATATCATTAATGTGCTCTATCTCATTTACATCTAACTGTATAGCTATCCTCTTCATTGTAGGTATTACCATTCATTAGTTTTTGTAAATTGCTTCTTAGAATCGTTCAGAAATACAAAAAACTACAGCAAAGCAGTAATAATTAATCGATTTTTATAATGATAAGCGAAAGACATTAATAAAATAAATACTCTATATAAAATTTTGTTCCTAAAGTATATTCCTTAAAAAATGAGAAGAAAAAATCTTCTGTAAAATTTTGTTTTTGTCAGTCATGTTTTGGCTATCATGGGATGATATAGAAAGAAAAACACTTGTTCTTTTAGTTCTACATTTTTAATTTTTGAGACGCGTTTCGCCTTATGAGGGCATTGTCAATCTCATAAGATATTGATTGATTGGTAATGCCCTTATAAGACGAAACGCGTCTAAAAAAATTAAAAATGCAGAACAAATCTTGCTTCATCAAAAGAGAAGTTGAAACAAAACTGATCACGCTCCTTGGAAGTAGCAGAATTATAAATATTGAGACTTAAAATTCCTGAAATTGATATCATTAGGTCAAAATATTGTAATAACGCTTCCGTCAATATGAAGAAAACGCGTGTAAGTTTTTATCTACTGACAATTTCAATTACAAACCTTTGTCGTAATTTTAAATATCATTTGCACCTATCTTTGACATTTGACATATATATATGTACCTACCTATGGGTACAGAGTTAAGGGATGTCACCGATAAATCGGTTTTGCTAGTTTCGCGTTCCGTCATTTTTGTGGTAGGAACTTTTCTGCATTTGGACATAAAAAAGATTTTAGATTATAATAATAAGTAAAAATTGGACTCGTGTCCCAATATACCGCGTTGTATATTTATACTTGAAATACGAAGTTTTATGCTACATAATACGTACTATAGATAGCATAAAACCATAGTATACTAAGAACAATAATACGTCTTCATACAAACGGCCGCTACCCATTAAAATGTGTGCGTGCGTGCTCGGCGCCGTGTACGCACGCACTGTGCCGCACACATTGACATAGAATATGGGGGCACAAGATGGCGGCAGTAAGGGCCGTGCCTTCGGTGCCATTCGCGCTCACAGCCGCCGCTTAAGAGAAAAAATGCGCTTCCTGAAAAAAATGCCTTTTTTACGTTTGTGGTGCTTTACTAAAAAGGATTGTTGATTATCACAAAGACTGAGAGTTTTTAAAAATCTACGTTGATGATAATCAGCGTTCTTGCAATTTAAGTGCAGAAACTAGGCATACTAATTAGAGAAATTTTCGGGTTTCGTGTCTACCTTATGCGTTGGAATCTCAGACGCTACGAGTTAAAAGAAAGGAAGTAAAAATAAAGTGACAACCCTAGCGTCAATGCAAGAGTAGGCTAATAACTCGCCGACAGGCCGGAGATAAACTACTGTTCTGGGTATACTGTGATAAAACGTTCGTATTTCAAGTATAAACATACATATATTATATATTCGCGTGGCGAAGGTAACGTACCGAAACTTACACTAAACTACCAAAATCACGAAAATGATTATTTTATTAAAACGAATTTGATTCTGATTTATATTTAATTATACACAAGTGCTTTTGTACAAAATCTTGTGCAATCATTTTGTACAAAAATGATACTGGATCTCATATTGTACCACGATTTTTGATTTTAATAAAATATAAAGAAATCACAAAGAGATGTTAGAAAAATTAAGAAATATATGTATTTAAGTGACATATAATTATATTTAAACTCAGCACACTGACGAAAATTCATAATTTTAAGGAATTAACTTGTATTTTGAGCATGCGATGCAAGAAATTTTTTTTTATATAAACCTAATCCCAAAATACACAACGTTAAAATTAAATTTCTATGTAATTTTGAAATTATTATAATTTTGGAACACATTTGTGTTGACTAGACCTCTTTCCATTTAAGAAAGAAAATCGAATTAGTATGTGTAAGCCATGCGTACGACGCACGTTGTTTCATTGCGTTGGCGTTTACGGGTATAAACACCAACACAATGAAACAATTCGCATCATACGCACGGCTAACACATACTAATTCGATTGTCTTTCTTAAATGGAAAGAGGTCTACCCGTCCGACCGATTAAAGTAGGTACTATAAGTTTTAAGAGAACTTAATAAATAAAAATAAAAAATATATCGATTCATAGGAGTGTGCACATCCCTTCCATCTGTTGCGAATAACTTAACGTTTGTTTACGTTTTAGAGCATTCTCATTGGTTGAATTCATTAATTCCAAATCTGTCAAACTTAAAACGTCTCATTTGACGGCGTCACAATGTTATATGAATAGCTGTCAAGATCCAGATATAGCATAAAGATCCAGACATTGCTATCTTCAGAATCGGGCCCATTGTATGCTGGTGTAAGGGGACAGGAAATACAGTAAAATAAGTGGGTACACATATTAAATATAATCACACCTTATCCAGTAGATCTCTATTGAAAGTGATAAAGAAATAAAATGAACCCGCATACCTATTTCAAAGTTTTTCGATTAGGTACAATTATCCCCTTTCATGAAGATAGTTATTTCTCCTCAAGTTAGTTTAAGCTGCCCAACTTATACTTCCGGCGATAAAAACATATCTGTGTCAATGGTAAGTCTATCGCGGAGAGAATTTGAGAAACAAAATTAAAAATATAGATAATACCACGAATACTTCCCTATTTAAAGATCGTTTGGAGTTTTATAATGTTCTGGTGCGACACACTAGTTATTCTCGTTATTTTATGCCCTCTTTTTAGTACATTTGTCTGAGCACAAAAATCGTGCGGGAAATGGCAAATTATTATTATTTTTTATTATTTTTATTTTTCCATCTCGAACTTAATATATGTTGGTTAGAAAAATAGTCACGCATCTCACAAGGATGAACCTGGGCCGAGATGAGCAGCTTATAATATAGTGAGAATACTGTATATAAAACGATGACGAGAGGGACTGCTCTAATCGAAACTATATCAGTGTTAAATTTAACTCAACGTATGTGCATTATGAAGTTTAATTTAGTTTATATTCAAATAATCAAGTTGCACCACAAAGTAACTGCCGAATAAATTAATAATCTTCTTCTTCATGTGCCCTGTCGGGTCCCCTCGACGTCGGCGATCATCTGGGAGAAAGTTTCCCTGTCCAGGGCAGTGCGGAACAGCTCTTCCACGCTTCTTATCCCGGTCCACTCTCGGATGTTTCCAAGCCAGGAATGCCGCCTCCTTCCGACCCCTCTGCGACTCTCAATCTTCCCCTTCATGACGAGCCGAAGGATGGAGTATTTTTCGCCTCTCATTATATGACCAAAATATGGAATTTTACGGAGCTTTACTATGTTGAGTAATTATTTTTGTATTTGCTCTACGTAAAACTTCAACATTTTACTAGTCATGTCAGTCCAAGATATCCTTAACATTTTACGATGTATCTACATATCGAACGCCTCTAGGCGATTTAGAGTAGTCACCTTCAGCATCTATGCTTCAACACCGTAAAATAGAATTAATAATATAAAGTATAATTGATTCAAATTGCTAAAGAGTAAATGTTTTCTATCTGCAAAGGACGGAATAATGAAGCAATCCGTCCGTTTTTTTTATTTTTTATTTATTTCATTGATAATATATACTTATTACAATGATACCTAGAAAATGTTTACAATTCAATTTTTTTTATATGTTATACCTCACCAAAAAAAATAAAGATTCTTGTGTGTTGTGAGGGATAATCACTCACAATCATATAGGTAGTGTAACCTAATTTAATAAACAATGAGAATTAGGTAATATATATTTATCTAATATATCAAAGATCTTAATTAGTAATATCACATATAGAATAAGCAGTCAAAAGAGACTAAACTCAATCACAAAACTCAATTCTACAATAAATGAAAATCCATTCGAGTTCACTCAGGGAATATTCACACAAGACGCAACCGCACATTCACCATCATACAAAGTAAATTGAACAAATCAAGTAATTATACAGGTACCTTCATAGATTCTTATTAAAAAATCTTAAGGATTTCTTTACTATTTTAACATAAATTGTATAACATAAAAATATAAATTATTTTAACATATACATAAATTATATTTAACTTCTGTATAAGTGTTTTTCATTGATAGGAGAACTTATTCCGATTTTTTGTATTTCTTGGGCACTTACAATGTAACAATTTCTTTCAGACATTATTAAAGAGTAAAAATTTACAATGTACAATTTGTTACTTATTCAATAATTTACGCTACCGGTTTCGACACGTCCGTATCATTAACGAGCGTTATTTAAACTAATGTAAAATGTGAAAGTATTGTATTAGATGTCTTTGTATTAGTGTATTTAAAGATAGATCTAAATTTCCCCTAAAGACACCTAATACAGTACTTTCGCATTTTAGATTAGTTTAAATAACGCTCTTTAATGACACGGACGTGTCGAAACCGGTAGCGTAAATTCTTTAATAAGTAACAAATTGTACATTTAAACTCTTTAATAATGTCTGAACATATTCCGGATAATCCTGTGTGCGACAGCTACGGGACTAATATTCCTCGCCCCCTAAAGACACCTAATACAGTACTTTCGCATTTTACATTAGTTTAAATAACGCTCTTTAATGACACGGACGTGTCGAAACCAGTAGCGTAAATTCTTTAATAAGTAACAAATTGTACATTGTAAATTTAAACTCTTTAATAATGTCTGAACATATTGCGGATAATCCTGTGCGCGACATCTACGGTACTAATATTTCCACACACAGAAGTTGCTTCAACACGAGAGCGTGCTCGACCAAATCAGCGCACATCGCACTGGACGGGGAAATCCTCAGCCAGCTGGGCGGGTTGTATTAAAGGAAGCTCTGCTCGAACCTTCCGCGGACTGGAGCTTTTAATAAATTACAGTCTCCATTCATTAGTGTCGGGATTGCCTGGAACTGGAAACTCTTACTCTGAGCTAATTGATATATTCAACTGCGCTCTGCTTAGAGAAATTAAATAATTTGCGAGGTAGACTTTCTTCAAGAACTTGCTGGTTCTCGGTCTAATATCACTTTTAAAAAATATAATTATATAATTTATCCCAATTATAATAATTTTGTTGTCTGCCTGTTTATCCGTCCGTCCGTAAAAATATTAAAAAAAATTTTTTTTCGATACTTAAATGTTTTTTTCGATCTTTTTGTGTATATATTTTTTGAATAAAATAAACATGTAAGAGTATCGTCATTGTTGACGGGTTACAGTTAGTTATCCATAAATTTCTTTTTTTTCAGAGCTGTGAAGTCGTTGATTTATGAATTTTAGTCGGAGTTGTCAACAATCGGGCGAATCAACCATTTTTAAAAAAATTAATCGATAATAAATGTGGGATATAAAAGCAAAGGTAGCAATATAAAAAAAAATAATAATTCAGTAATCGAGGATAACTAATTTATAATGAACTGGATTCGACATTTTATGGAAAACTAGCCTATATATTTATAGAAAACATGATTTCGGATGGGATAGATACACGAAATCTAGAATTCAGTGCATTTTAAATTAGTAATCCAAAACATTTTTTAAACAGAATGTTAGTAAACTTAGTAAAAACCACTACCAGATTTACGGTCTACCGGTTTCGAGACGTACCCGTCTCTTCGTCAGGACCAACACTACACTACTAAATTGACAACACTGTACCCAACCATAGTATTGTCAAACTATCACCACTATTGTTCACATGCGTGTTAATCTTGTGAGAGACAAGCATGCACTGATTATGAACCATTGAACTACTGGACAATTCAGGGATCTAACGAAAATCTGAACTGTTCATTAGTTCAATGGTTCACAATCAGTGCATGCTTGTCTCTGACAAGATTTACACGCATGTAAACAATAGTGGTGATAGTTTGACAATACTATGGTCGGGGTGTAGTGTTGTGAATGTAGTAGTGGAGTGTTGGTCCTGACGAAGAGACTGATACGTCTCGAAACCGGTAGACCGTAAATCTGGCAGTGGTTTTTACTAAGTTTACTAACATTCTGTTATTATGTCTAACCACAAAGTTAATGCTTTAAATATTAATAACATTTTTTATTTTTTTTAGGCATTGCTGCGTTTGCTTTTGTACCTCACACATGCCTCATGGGTTCTTTATGCAAATGATGAATACCTCACACATGCCTCACACATGCAAATGATCAGTCTATCGCTAATTATATCGCTATCTCTCGCTCTAGCACGCGTATCTGAGTTGATCGATGTTATATCTTAAAACTGCGTCTAAATATTATTATACAAAGGTCTTAATTGTAGAATTTTAATTAAATTTCCGTGCAACTCGAACGCCGCAGCGTAGACGGGTTAAATCGTGTAAAATCGATTTTTGGTGTATGTGTGCGTTGATTGATTAAAAATACAAAACAAAATAAAAGAGAATTGGAATTTTCTCCGTCCCGAGGCGAAGAACTCTAGAGGAGTCCAGAGGAGGAAGAAGTATAAAACAAATTAGTTGGCAGAAGACAATATCGGGCAGAAACAATCTGCGAAGTAATTAAAAGTTCCCCCGCCGAAGAGCTCGGCCATCCTGATTAATCAAAGCAGAGGTCTGCACTTTCTGAAATTTTTGTTTTGTTCAGGCTCTACGAACAGCGCGCAGGCCTCCGCATAGCTTATACAAAAGAGTTTTTAATCCGCAAACTCCTACATTATTATAATTTTTTAAATCCATTCTTTATTTTAATACTATCCCTTTACAGTCAAGCCTGGAGCTGGCAGAAGAGGAACGAAAGTAGATTGAACGCAGTGGAGATGAGGTGCCTTAGACGTATGCGTATGTGGTAAATCCATCTATGATAGAGTAAAGAATGAAGATATTAGGAATGAATGTAAAGCTGATCGTAACATAATACATAGAATAGGGTCGTTCAGGTGGTTTGGGCACGTTGAGCGAATGAATGAGGAAAGAATGGTATGAAAGATATATGATGTAAGTGTTGATGGCGCCAGAAAGAGAGGGCGACCACGGAAGACGTGGCTTGACCAGATTAACCAGATACTGGAAGATGGTCCTGTTAGAAGCCTGAACAACCGTCGAGTTTCCATGCGAAGATGTATGAATGTAGACGAAGCGAAAGTTGTATGTCAGGACAGAAGAGTATGGCGCTTTATCCTCTCTGCCTACCCCCACGGGGAAACGGCGTGATCGTAAGTTAGTTAGTTAGCCTTTACAGTTTTTAGCCAACTCATATTCGCGTTTAGTTTTTTGCCTCGCTCCAAATTATCCATTTTTTCCGTACATCCAGTCCTCCCATATTTTTTATTCTTCCTCATATTATGTAATTTAGTTTTTTTCTAATTACGTGTGAAGGAAAAAAGGAGTACATAATATGTAGGGTATAAAAGCAAAGGCAGCAATATACAGAAAATTGCTATATTTCCTATAAAATCTCGAATTCAATACGTTATAAATTAGTAATCTTCGATGCCTGCATTAATTTTTTTGAATATTGTTGCCATTCCTTTTTTACCCCACATATCGTATATGGAGATATAAGTTATACTTATTATCAATTTTTCTGACTTTTTTTCTGTAAAATTTTCGACTATAAATGCAGTAACTAATACGGTATTTAAAATTCATTCGCTATAATACAAGTCAAATGAAACGAAAAAAATATAAATATTTTTCAAATTTCTGCAAATTTTTAATCATTTTATTTGACTTGTATCAAAATAATTGAAATTCTAATATTTAATGTAAATTACTTTTGTCTAACTATTTACAAAAGAAAGGCAAAAAATTTTGAAAAAAATTGAAACTTTGATGATGCTTATCTCAGTAACTGTCGACATTTCCCCAAAATGTAAAGAATATTTTCTTTTCAAAATAGAATTAAGAAGACTCTCAAATACAAAAAAATAGATTTAGGTTACTTTTGGTTTGCTTAAATGAACCAAATATTCTGAACAAAAATCTAATAAAAAAAAAAAACAATTTGAGATTATCCGAACGTGGGTGAGTATTCAACGCTAGCAAAGTGTCAACATGAACTTATAAAATATGGTGTAATTCTGGCTGCTTGAACTTGAACATACACTGTCAATATGAACTTATTTAATATGATGTAATTCTGGCTGCTTTAACATGAACGGTACATGTAGTGATTCTGGCTGCTTGAACTTGAATATACACTGTCAATATGAACTTATTTAATATGATGTAATTCTGGCTGCTTTAACATGAACGGTACATGTAGTGATTCTGGCTGCTTGAACTTGAATATACACTGTCAATATGAACTTATTTAATATGATGTAATTCTGGCTGCTTTAACATGAACGGTACATGTAGTGATTCTGGCTGCTTGAACTTGAATATACACTGTCAATATGAACTTATTTAATATGATGTAATTCTGGCTGCTTTAACATGAACGGTACATGTAGTGATTCTGGCTGCTTGAACTTGAAAATACACTGTCAATATGAACTTATTTAATATGATGTAATTCTGGCTGCTTTAACATGAACGGTACATGTAGTGATTCTGGCTGCTTGAACTTGAATATACACTGTCAATATGAACTTATTTAATATGATGTAATTCTGGCTGCTTTAACATGAACTGTACATGTAGTGATTCTGGCTGCTTGAACTTGAAAAACTTGATATACACTGTCAATATGAACTTATTTAATATGATATCATTCTGGCGCTTTAATTTAAAACATGAACGTACATGTAGTGATTCTGGGCTGCTTGAACCTTGAACATACACGGCAATATGCAACTTATTTAATATGATTTAATTCTGGCTGCTTTTAAACATGAACGGTAACATGGTAGTGATTCGGCTGCTTGCACTTGATATACACGTCAATATGAACTTATTTAATATGATGTAAGTCTGGGCGCTTTAACATGACGGTAACATGTATGATTCTGGCTGTGCTTGAACTTGAATATACACTGTCAATATGAACTTATTTACTATATGTAAGTCTGGCTGCTTTAAACATGAACGGTTAACATGTAGTTATCTGGCTGCTTGAACTTGAAAACATACCCTGTCAATTATGAACTTATTTAATATGATGTACTTCTGGCTGCTTTAACTGAAACGGTACATGATGATTCTGCTGCTGAACTGAATATACACTGTTCAATATGAACTTATTTATATGAATGTAATTCTGGCTGCTTTAACATGAACGGTAACATGTAGTGACTCTGGCTGCTTGAACATTGACATATATCCTGTCATATGAACTTATTTAATAGATGTAATTCCTGGACTGCTTTAAAAAAATGGACGGTACATGTAGTGATTCTGGCTGCTTGAACTTGAATATACACTGTCAATATGAACTTATTTAATATGATGTAATTCTGGCTGCTTTAACATGAACGGTACATGTAGTGATTCTGGCTGCTTGAACTTGAACATACACTGTCAATATGAACTTATTTAATATGATGTAATTCTGGCTGCTTTAACATGAACGGTACATGTAGTGATTCTGGCTGCTTGAACTTGAATATACACTGTCAATATGAACTTATTTAATATGATGTAATTCTGGCTGCTTTAACATGAACGGTACATGTAGTGATTCTGGCTGCTTGAACTTGAATATATACTGTCAATATGAACTTATTTAATATGATGTAATTCTGGCTGCTTTAACATGAACGGTACATGTAGTGATTCTGGCTGCTTGAACTTGAATATACACTGTCAATATGAACTTATTTAATATGATGTAATTCTGGCTGCTTTAACATGAACGGTACATGTAGTGATTCTGGCTGCTTGAACTTGAACATACACTGTCAACATGAACTAATAAAATATGGTGTAATTCATTGCTGGCTGGCTACGTTAACATTAAAACAAGAGCACTTAATTAAAAATGCGAAGTGTAAATACAAAAAATGTATCTTTCTGATATCTCTGTATTTTAAGGCTATTGAGCGAGCCAAAAGTGTTAGTTTGAATAATAACTGTAAATGCAGTATTTAATTTCCCACGAAAATACAACTCTTGAGTTTCACTACTAAATTTTAGAGTTGAAAAAGTGACACACCATAGTATTTAAATATATGTATAATTAAAATTTATACACAATTGTTAAAGAGCGTTATTTGAAACATTTAGTATAACAAAACGGCGAATGGGTTAGGTTTCAATAACTACATATAAATTTTTCATGATTTTCGTTCGCGTAACTGAAAGACTCTCCCTGTAATTCGGCCTGAACATCCACCGACGATTCGACAAGTCGACCGGCACTTCGTCAAGATACCATCTTTTGATCGTTGCTTTTGTATATCGAGGGTATCGGGCCTAATACTGCGTGGCGAAGTGGTCTAATTTGGTTTTCTCGCTGGTTGAGTTTTGGGGTGCTTCAAACTCGATAAAATCTCTCAGATCGGTAGAACAAATGGCCCTCGAACAATCTAGTTCACCGAGTTGACAGCGGCACATTGTTTTGAAATTAGCCCCGGTCTAGATAACAGCGGCATTATGCTGCCGACGCAAAGTTTCCTGAAAAACGTATAAGGCGGTGGACGTCCTTTATTGACAGAAAAGTTGCGTCACGTCTCCTACACTGTAGGATTCTGGATTATCTAATTTGGACCAGCGTTACGAAGTATAAAAGGGTTAACATTAAATAAAAGGCATATGGGGTAGCAAATATTCGTTTAAACATATCTTAACAGACCTTTTCTTCTTCTTTGTCTTCAACGACCGCCACCTCTTTTTTTAATACTATCGATCCAAAGACCCGATTTTTCAATATCCCGTTTCTAGCATATTGGCATTATAGCATTGACTTCTATTTCGACTCTTCTATGAATATGCCTTTTTTATTCTATCGCGAAAGCGTACCTTCTATGAATATGCCTTTTTTATTCTATCGCGAAAGCGTACCTCACAGGAGTACTTTCCACGGTTTGCTGGGTTACCATAAACTTATGGATAAAATAAGCTGTTGTGCATGTTTTTGGCATCACAAGTCAAGACAGGTCGGATGTATTACGAAGATTTTCGTTTCAAGATTTTGTTGAATTTCAGCTTTGAATATATGTTTCAGACTTTCTGAAGCTTTAAATTAGGAGATATTTATTACCCTAACTGACAGTAGGCCTAAAATTCTTATGAATTTATAGAACCCAGAAATATCAACTTGATGATTTCAATCGTTGTACGTGTCCTTTGAGACGTATGTGCACACGTACAAGCATATCGAAGTAATACTAACACGGAATAACCAATACGTAAAGGTACATAGTTTAGTGAGAATATATTACCAATTTAAATGTAGATGGTTACTGATTTTTTTAAACGAACCGTATGTTTTTCCGAGAGACAATTCTCGACGTTTCGTTTCGAAATGTTAAATATGCCTAACGACCGTAATAATAACCTTAACTCTTTAATCTTACCGATTATTTGACATAATTACATCACATCTTTTATTGTTAGATTACATGAGAATATACAAGTGAGAAAAATTTACTATCCTAATTTACGCGACTGTGCACTATTTTCGTTTGGGTTTTGAATTGACGCACGGTTATAATTCGTCTTTCTATATTTACTTTTTTTCCTTTACATACAAGAGTTTACACACGACGCATATTAAAGTGATTTTTCTTATTTTTGCATTAAATTTCTGGAGCTTTTGGGGCTTAGAAACCGAAGCATATCTACTGAGAGTTGTAAGATACTTTACGTTAAGTTTTGGGTACGTGTTTCTGTAAATGACTACAATTTTGCTTTTACATTTATTTTTAAGCTATCCTATGAGTTCAATGATTCGGCGACCGTAACCAACTTTTGGTTTAGACGACCATCTCAATTTCACTTCGGATTGGTTATCCGACAGATTGCATCTTCCACTTTGCTTCTACGGCGAATGTCTTCATTTCTTATTCTATTCCACCCGGATACTCCGAGCGCAGTCACGGTTTGCACAGATCGCTTTCCACAACTTCAAATGTGCTGTAATAGCAATACACGTGCCTCTGTACTTTGCGGGCGCTTAGCGTTTCAAACGACTCACTGTGTTTATGTGTTTAATAAAACGGTCATTTTTTAAGAACCGTATATTTCATTGAGAAGCAAATCTCGAGTTTCACAGAAGTCTTATCCAACGTCATCAGGAGAGCGTCCGATCACGGCGGAGGTGTAGGCCGAACTGATTATTTCTTCCGAGGTCGTAAATTATATGCACTTTGTTGCGGAGCGTTCATAACCTTCATGTTTATTTATTTATTTATTGAAATTATCGAACACAGTCCAATAAAATATAATACATAACATGAACAACATAAAATACATCAGAATAAAAGTTATAGCAATTTAAAACAAAAGCAAGGACAAATGAAAAGTACTAACAAGATAGAGACAAGATCTGGACTATCTAATTAGAGATTGTTCGAATCTGGACTGACTATACCTAGAACCGCGCCATATACCTAGATTAGTGAGAGAGTCTATTGAAATATACGAACATTCTAATTTCATTAGAGATGACAGTTACAAACTATCAAGTATTTGGAGCCCTGTTCTCACGACGTCGCAGAAAAGCTCGAAGATGTAATTGGTACATATTGTACACTGGCGACCTCTATCGAGAATAAGTGAACGCTCCACAACAAAGTGCATATAATTTACGACCTCGGAAGAAATAATCAGTTCTGCCTCCACCCGCACGGTAATAGGACGTTCTCTTAATGATGCTGGATGAGACTTCAGCGAAACTTCGAGATTTCCTTCTCAATAAAATATATGGTTCGTATAAAATATCCGTTTTATTTATCACATAAATATGTCCAACGAGCATAATAATAACCTCAACTCTTTATTTACTTTAAATCGAATATTTACATTATTACGAAAGCGCTAACATTCAGAATGTAAAGAAAGGATTTCGATTACGATTTTAATGTGATTGGGACCTGCTAAGCACCGTCACATAAAAGTCAAGCGGCCATATTGAAATTTTACCTCTCCCACTTTTAACGAAGCGAGCGGACCGACAGCCAAATTGGATTTCGGATTTTTAGGTTTAATTAAAAGTCTTCAGTTCCCGCACAAAGGTGGCTGTGGAATGGACCGAAAAATATGAATTACAGATTATATCTCCAGCGCTGGGTTAACCGAGGATTAGGCGCCCCCCGGATACAGATTATCGTCGCGGATTGGGCGGAGTGTTTTAAAAGTATACAGTTCCGTAGTGTGGTACCTGCTGGCACATCTGGGACTATTTCTTTTTGATATGTAACATCTTTCCTCTCGTTTTTCTGCAATATGTGGCAGTCATTTCGTGAAAAAGGACGGAAATGCGTAACAGGAAATAAGACGCGAGCAATTTCATTTAAAACCCCAGACCACCGTGAAAAAATATTTTTTGGCATTTTTTTTTTAATTTTCTGAAAGATGCATTTGTTAAGAATGCTATCGTTAAATATTTCAAAGAAATTTGTAAAATTAACGGAGATACAGCGGGTTAAATTTTTTTGTTTGTATGTTGAATTATCCTTCAGCAAAACTTTGAATGCGTTTTTCTCAAAAGTACATTTTTTATCCTAGTTTAAAGCATATCAGAAAAATTATACATCCGATTTGCATGCGCCAAGTCGCAAACTGTTTGAAAATCTAATCTCTATGGCACCACGTAGGGATTTTTTTAAAAAGGGCCCCCTTCTATTTTTTTTAACAAATGATGAAAATTTTCTATAAAAAATCGAAAATATAATTCGCGAGTGCGCCTTTTTTTTTAGATATCGAATTTGCCCCACGTGATGCTATAAACCTATATGTCTAGTTTTTATTTATATTTTTATTTCATTTTTCGGTTGTACCCTATGGCTTTATAGCTGTCAAACACCCAGCGGCAAATTCGTAAGTGTCCTCTTGGAAGCAGCATATACCGAAAACTATACTTTAGATTTGAGTACAAAAATTTGTATGCTGTCTTCAATATGTATATATATAAATAAAAAAATTCCATGTATCGTTTGCTTGAAAATAATTACGAAAAATACTCCTTCATACCGCGCGCGCAGAGTGGTCTGGGGCCTTAACCAATGACCGCGCGCGCGGACATTAGTTAAGGCCCCAGACCACTGTGCGGTTGGCAAAAAATCATCGTTTATAAACAAATCAATGTCCAGCAAGTACCATCACAGCGAAGTCGCATACTACCAGCCAATGCTTCTGATTTTGTATATATGTTACGTGGCTGGTGTCAAGCGTGTGAATGTTGTAACATCGAAATATTAAGACTAATATCTTCGAAACTATCCAATAAATACTTTTTTTTTTTACATTAATGTAAACAATAACTACCCTAAATGATTTACATTCTCAAATCTTATGTAATTTATGCGATTATTTTTAAATATTTATTCAAAATTTTCATACAATATGTAAAGCGGCACACTACCGTCATTTGTAAAGATAAATAAATAAATAAAATACATAACATTTATTTATTCTTGGTCTAAATTCATTCCGGCTTCATGTGACCTTAAACGTCCGTACATTTCAATGAATCATTTGTAGAGTTGGCATCGTAAATTTTCTATCTATCCATCTATCATTGGCAGCTTTGCAGTCGATCGTCCGAGGAGGGAAGCCAGGACGAGGGCCGAGGTTCCCCCGAGGGTGGGCAGCGTCCTGGGACCACCAGCCAGGAGCCGCGCCCGTCAGCGTCAGACGTAATGGACTGCGAGGCTGCGATGGTAATCCGCCAGGATCCCCGAGGAATTGGGATTCGGGACTCGCTAGTCGGAATAGTTGCAGCTTTGTTCGGAGTTTCAGTGAATTATAGCTGACGGGCGGTGTACATTACATTATATACAAGGTCCAGCGGTGACCCAATTAGGGATAGGAGAATTAAGTATTTAATTTAATAGGAGAACTAAAATAACAAAAATGTTGAATGCCCTAGGACTGGAAACTGTAAATCAAAGAATAATATATAATGTAATGGTCCAAATATTTAAAATTAAACATGGATTAGTACCCAAATACTTTGATGACAGGATGAAGCTGAATAAGGATTTTCATTCCTACGATACAAGAGGAAGCGACAACATAAGACTACCAAAGAAAAAGAAAAACACCTCACAAAATTGTATGATGTATAAAGGTATAAAAATCTTCGATAGCCTGCCAAAGGAAATTCAAAACATGGAGAATATAAGGAGGTTTAAACTGAAGTGCAAAAATTATATTATAAAAACTTTTAAATGATTAGATGGAATGCAACATGTCCAAGTGAAATCATGTATTAGCCCACACAACATTATGTGTGGAACTGAATTATTAAGATAAATAAATAAATAAATAACTATCAATACAAAGTCAATAACACGTTGTAGAAAGCATATTAACTATGTAAGTAAGTATAATGTTATTAATATTTAAAGCATTAACTTTGTGGTTAGACATTATAACAGAGAGTTAGTCCATCGCCATGTAGGCAGGTTAGTGCATGCTTGTCTTCGACAATATTAACACGCATGTGATGAATATTGTGTGGTTAGACATTATAATAGATTGATAGTTAACTTAGTAAAAACCAGTACCAGATTTTAGGTCTACCAGTTTCGAGACGTACCCGTCTCTTCGTCAGGACCAACACTACACAACTATATTCACAACACTATACACCCCAACCATAGTATTGTTAAACTTTCACCAATATTGTATATTGTATATTGGTGAAAGTTTTTTTTTGAAAGAAAAAAATATTTTGTATATTGTATATCGGTGAAAGTTTAACAATACTATGGTGTGGTGTATGGTGTTGTGAACATAGTAGTGTAGTGTTGGTCCTGACGAAGAGACGGGTACGTCTCCAAACCGGTAGACCCAAAATTTGGTAGTGGTTTATAGTAATTTAACTAACTCTCTGTTACGTAGGTATAGACCACCATCAACGATCGAATTAAAATCGAAACAGTTTTATCTTTAATTAAGATAAATTAAACAATAAGTCTCATAGAGACGAAGCTATTCATGTGAGAAACATGTCTGGAAGTCTTTTGTACGATGACCCAGGGCTTACAACCTGTATGAGCTTGCTTAAGTGATCACCAATTCATTCAAGCAACGTTCACCAATTCCATCGTAAGAACATCCACACATTGAATTTTTGAAATTTATATCTATGTTCCAAATAGGAATCATCTTAACAGATATCACTAGCGCATAGCCCCTTGAAATGTACGGATAATTATTACTCGAAACATATATATAACTTTCAAACATTCGATGTGTGGATGTTCTTGCTATGGAATCGGTGAACATTGCATTGTGTAGAGTGACCACTTAAGCCAGCTCTACAAAAGACTTCCATATATGTTTTGCATAAAAATAGCTTCGTTTCTGTGAGACTTCTATAATTTATCTTAATTAAACAGTAATCCCGCCGTGGATAAATCCAGTAATTGGGTTCTCACAACATGCATATAAAAATATTGTTAATGGTTTTATATTATCTTCAAAAAGAGCATAAAAGACAAGTGAAGAAATGAAAATGCTCTTCATACTGCAACGTTTTAAGGGGGGATTACCTACGTAGACATTTCGAAAAAATCGATTTTTAAAATTTTGCATTTTCTTAAAGCTTGAGGTCTTAAAAATGTGAAAAATGAAAAAAAATCCTGTGAAAATTTCACGCAAAAATTCAAAAGAATAACAAAGTTATAGTTGATAATAGTGCCATCCCTTTGTTGATTATTAGGTTTCCTTAAAAAAAATCACAAACATTGTCTTTTTTCGCGCTTCGTAGGTAGGTATTCCCCCATTTAAAAATATATTTTTGTTTTCAATTAAGTTGTTCCAAATTATACTCGCTCAGCGTATTCAATGGCATATTTGAAACCTAGTTATAAAAGTAACAATTTAACCATTTGAATGCGAGTGCATAAACAAATTTTTTTATAATTTTTTTATCTTTATATTTGACTTATACTCTATTAAAGAAAATAAATTTACAAATGAATGTATATATTCCTTCAATGATTGTCAAACGTTTTACAACCTTTTAAATATTGAAAAAGAAATGCAAACTTTGAAGTCACTTATCTACATAACTATTCATATAAGGACATTGTTGCTAGAACGTTTTCCACTCGTAATTAAGACAGTATTGTGGACTCGCCCTGTTATATCCTGCCGAGTCTGTCTTCCCGTCATCAACCATTGCCAATCTACGGCTGAATAACAGCCTCCCCATGACTTTGTTCCTCCGCTAATCATTTCGTCATCTTTCTCGCTGCTTAAAATACTTCTTCTTCTTCATGTGCCCTGTCGGCAAGGGCGGATCCAGGGGGGAGGTCAGGGGGGTCATAACCCCCCCCTGGGCTGGGTCCAGGACCTAGGTGGACCTGGATCCAGCCCTAAATTATAACTTTTTGTGACTTGACCACGACTATGTGACCCCCCCTGGCGCCAAAGCTGGATCCGCTCTTGCCTGTCGGGTCCCCCCGACGTCGGCGATCATCTGGAAGAAAGTTTCCCTGTCCAGGGCAGTGCGGAATAGCTCTTCCACGCTTCTTATCCCGGTCCACTCTCGGATGTTTCCAAGCCAGGAATGCCGCCTCCCTCCGACCCCTCTGCAACCTTCAATCTTCCCCTTCGTGACGAGCTGAAGAATGGAGTACTTTTCTTCTTCTTCTTCTCGTGCCCTGTCCGTTTACCGGACGTTGGCTATCATGTTGGCTATGCGGATTTTGTTTACTGCGGCCCGAAACAGCTCCACAGTAGACTGGCCAAACCACTGTCTCAAGTTTTTCAGCCATCAAGTCCTCCTTCTTCCAGGGCCCCGACTTCCGGCAATCTTTCCCTGCATTATGAGATGCAAGATCTCGTATTTCTCTGGATGTCTCATCACGTGTCCTAGATAGTACTTTTCACCTCTCATTAAAATACTTAGTCTTCCCGATAAGACTTTAATTTTGGGATTAATTCATGTGCCGCTTAGTTTCTTGTTTGTAAGGTTAAATCCGGATTATTCGGTTCAACACTTAACAGTTCGCAGTTGCTCCCACCCTGTAGTCGGAGCTACCGGAACAAATCCGGTTGATAGGATCAGTAAATACGGACATTAGCGTATGAAGCCATTATGGCATCGTGAATTATTGGCCGGTTGAAATTTCCTACCATAATACGCTTTAATCTTCGCACTTTATATTTGAACGGCGATCGTAAATTTATTCTGGCGAGTTAATTAATGGAATTTCCGAAACTACACATACATATTATACTAATTATGAATTGTGTGTTAGGAACTATTGCGTAACGCGTTCGGAATGTCATCACCGTCAGCTTGGAGATGTACGATAACACTAAAACTAGCAGCATGGGAGTAATAGCCCAATAAACAAGGCATCTTTGCCATTTAAATAAGATTAATCAATATATATACATATATAAAAAGAAACCCGTGTTTCCCCATCCGCCAAGTTTTCTCCACAACCAGCCACAACCACCCACCGGTGGTTATGGTGGTGGATAGTCCTCGGTGTCACATCGAAAATATGCGAGTTCGGTGGGGGTGGCTGTGCGTGGGTGGGAGTGGGTGACGAAAATGTGCTTTCTAGCTCGTTGTTTTGTTATAGGAAGGCCGCATATGCTTCAGATTGTTTCGAAATAGGCGCGCCGACGCATCGGCGAGTCTAGAAGATTCCGGTAAAACCTGCTCTAGAAAGTTCTGGAAGGAGAAGGTAATAGAAAATTCCCGAAAGTTCTATAAGGTTCTAAACTGAGTGGCGGAATGTGTCGGTGTTTCTAGAAGATTCCTGTACATTCGATAAATTTCTTGAAAATTCTGAGAGGAGAATGTTCTAGAAGGTTCGCGAAAGTTCTATGACGATCCAAACAGTGTACTAAAAATCTTCGCGTGCGTAATGGAAAGGTTTTTCCGAAAAATGTAGGTGTAATTGATGAATATAAGTAGATTAAAACAAATAATACAATTATTTTTTAAATATTTTTTTTTATGTATAAATATGGTTAAATATGTAAATATTGTGTAAAAGGCCTAGAAAATTTATTCGCTTTTAAATGTGGAAAGGAGAGTTGTGTATCAGAACAGAAGAACGAGGTTAATCTCGTCGCAGACTCCGCAGAGATATCAGACAACAGATGAAACATACACACAACACAAGACAACACATGACTCCGACATGGTATTGCCACATAACACAGAAACACCAAGCTTTCGACACGGTATTGCTAGCCAATACTTAAGACAACACTGACAACGTTCTCATCCTGCTTTCGACACGGTATTGTAAGCCGATACTTTACCACAACAACAACACATCAGCCCTGATGGTGGACCCTGCAATGGGATCCAAAACGGTCAGTCCGGAAAGTCGTAATAACACGGCATAATACCCCAGAAAACACAAACCTGAAAGGCGTTATATCTCTTATGCCTATCCTTACCTTTGACGTAAGCGAGTGTTATGAATAAATTCAGGTGTGGTCTTTGTTAATATAATTGTTAACACTTCTACGCTTGAATGCAATCCTTCGCTTAGTTAATCAAGAACAATCTATCGATTATATAGGAAGGCCGCACCCGATCCAAACGATCTACGCTCAACGAAGCTTAATTTAAAATATTGTGTTTTACGTGGGCGACCGACCAACATCCAATCTGTAATACGGGTTACGTGAAAATCCCAAAGCCTTCATCTATACTCCTCCCTCTTGCATTTAAGAAAAAGATTCTTACCGCTACAGTTCTCGCCTTAGATCACTTGTTTGTCGTGGTTCATAACTCTTTTCATTTATCAATATTTCCATAATTTAAATATCTCTCCGTTAATGGAAAAGTGACGCAAGTCGAAATTTTATAGATTTTTAGTGTTTATCATTTTTAATGATTATGTTATGTTTTAATTCCAATTATTATGTTTTTGTGCATGTAATTAATGCACTAGACCTCCCCATTTGACCTTAAATCGCGGGGGGACTTATGTCCACAAAGAAAGGTGAGCATTCTGGAAGCGGTGAATAATAAGTCACTTCTAATAAATAACCAAATCAATTTTCCATACAGCTCTTTCTTCAATTTAACTTTCAAAAAAGATTTGGTGACACGCACTTTACAACCCGCCCCTCTCACTTTCTCTCTCTCATAGATTCCTGATATTTCTGTAGGCTAATTAGTGCATGCTCGTCCTTGACCAGATTAACACGCATGTGATAAATATTGGTAAAAAGTTAACAATACTATGGATGTGGTGTGAAGTATTGTGAACAAAGTAAACCTAAAATCAGGTAGTGGTTTAAACTAATTTAACTAACACTCTGTTATAATGTCTAACCACAAGGTTAATGCCAACATTACATCTATGATTGTCCAATGTTTTACAGAAAATGGGTTTTAAACAGTGAAAAATAAATGCAAACTTTGAAGTCACTTGCCTACATAACTATTCATATTAGGACATTGTTGCTTGAACATTTTCGACTCATAATTTAGGCAGAGATTTGCTGTAAAGTATTGTGGACTAGCCCTGTTACACCCTGTATAGATGCCGAGCCTTTGTCACTCTAATCTCTGTTTTGCTAAGTACTGTCGTGTCGAAAGTAGGGTTCCTCTGTTTATGTGTTAAGTGACAATACCGCGTCGGAGACATGTATTGTCCAGTAAAGGTCGTAGAAACACGGCAAGAAACCCCAAAATACTCAAATCAGAAGATTTACTCGCTAGTAAGTCTTCAAATCCACCTTAATTTATCATCCTACTCCGCCACCACACGACGAACGCATCTACTACGTAGATTACGTGATCTCGTCCTATCGCGGCAATTCCAAATTAAAAAAAGAATATTTAATTAATTAAGAGTAACATATAAAATCTGGTTAAAGGTGTAGGAGAATCCTGCTTCGAAAAACCCCTTCAGACACATGGAATATATCAATACCAAAAGCGATATTGTTCAGCATAGCTGCAGTCCTTCCAACAGGCATAACCATCGGCAGGTTGGTTCTGCATATTGGAGTGTGAAACAATATGCGCTGACGATGTCTAAGTTAATTATCAGGAACATATAAGCCAATGCTCCGCATAATTTCAGTGCTTTCGATCATACAGCGCAACAGTCGATAAAAATGTGTAATCAAATACACATTCTAGTCTCTAATTTATGAAGCTCTGGCAGATTCTTCGTGTCAGCATCTCATCTCGCGGCTCGCGCCTCCGAGTGTTAATGGACCCGACACTGAGCAATGGGCGTATTAATAATTATGCTCGCTGCCGGCCGTGGGCGTGCTTTATGCGCTTGAGCTGGCTCGAGCCCAAATGCGTCCAATAGAGCGCGCCGATTACCCCGACTCCAGCCAATGGAAGCCATCGAGTGTAATGATCGGTCGCGACCTTGGCAGTCGTAAACAACACAGTGTGTTATTTAATCTGAGGCGCTAATAAAGAGAAATTCGACGAATATAATAAAGCGCCTAGAAGCTAATGGCATATATTTTCACGAGTTAAATCAACGACTCTTTTTATTTATTTATTTTTTTATTTACTTATATACGCCCATTACAGGCTTTTACGTAAAAAATATACATTAAAATATAAAATATCAAAAAATATATACATCAAACAATATCAGAAATAAGCAGTAAAATATATGAATGTAAAGTAGGTACATGTATAAGCAATAAAAGGTATAAGCAGTGAAAGTATCAGGTATAAGCATTAAAATATGTGTATAAAAATAAAAAATAAAATTAAGAATATAAATATAAAATACATTAAAAATATAAAAAACAGCAGTAATGTGTATAAATACACATCATTACATGTATATATTAACAGCAGTTAGTAATGAAATAGTATTGTCTCTTCAAGTATAAACTTTATTTTCACTAGACTGTCATTAAAAACATCAACCATATAGCCAAATTCATTACTAGTCTTAAATATTCTGCTAATTATGGCATTTGACTGATAATTCGTTCTGGAATTTTGGCAACGAAATGTGACAATTTGTCTAGTTCTATGTTAAGCTTCGATCCAATAACACCAATCTAGGCTACTTTTCTCATGTACATGAAATGATTGATTACTGTAATGATACCACATCCACTAACCTGGAGATATGCTACTAGGACTGAGTTAAAATTCATGTACACGCTGAATCTATTCCCAACAAGTATTCAGCTTTTAAATAAATAAAAATAACTTTGTTAAACACCACTTATATTTATTGTTAAATCCAACCAGGTTTCGCTACGACCGTAGCTTCTTCAGGAAGAATCTTAACTGTCAAATCGAGTCGTCAGCTTTTGCTTGCAGAATGCATTTTTAAAAGTTTTTGAAGGTTTACTGTAATGTCGGTAGGTATGGGATTGACAGATTGCGTGAGCTTATTTTTATGACCTTTAATTGGTCGTTACAAAACGTCCTCATTCAGTCGGTAACTGATTCGTAGTTGACGTCGTCATCAATAACCAATAAACGGTTAATGATGTCCACATCCTTGCCTCAGCCAAGAGATAAAAGAGGTGTCAACAAAATGAAACATGTCAGATTTCCACGGTCGCTATAGCTGTTATTACGTTGCTTTAGACGAATAAAGGTACCTAGTGATACTTTGAGACCGGAATAAATATTATTTCAATCATACCCGTCATACCAGGATATAATATTAACTGTTTAAAATTAGAAATTCTCTTATTTCAGTGTTGAATATGCGTGTGTGAGAAAACTATATGCATGCGTGGACTTGAATGGGCATGTTCTTTGATTAGTGGTTGGCAATAAATGTATCTAATAATTTACTGGGCGACACGCCAGTAAATTATTAAATGAAAAACACTCGTTCGAATGTGAAATACGTGCTAAACTCGCATATAACGAATTCGCATTCTATTTTCACAGCTACATTTTCTCCAAATGGTCATAAATTATACTTACATTGTACTTAAATGTTACAATACAATACCGTATATTAATTAAACTTTAATTTACCCACTTCGTTGTGTAACAGGGTTATTTTAATTTTAAATAAACTAAAAGCTGTTGTACACACATTTTTACTTCTATCACTACCATTGTTTCGAAGTCATAATTAGTTACACCTGATCAGAGGGACTACTTCTCTAGAAGTTATATAAATGGCAAAGTAACTCAACTTTTATTTAGTGCAAAGTTGAGCAAAAACGAAAATAATTGAATTTTCACTCCCAGCGTCAGTGGTAAAGTTTTAAAGTGCACTGCATTGGGGGTGCACTCGGAAATTTGATAAAGAGATTACTGTGACTCGATGAGGCAGCTACCTAGTCTATTTCATATTATACTCTATTGTACATTTATTATATTATAGTAATTAAAAATGTCCCATAACCTGAGTGCCAGAATCAGTTCAGCCGAGTAGGTACTGTACAGGGTATTTTGGAAAACACTAATAACCTCGCTGGACTATATTCCTACCTTGATTATGAGTCGAAAATGTTCAAGCTATCATGACCTAATATCAATAGTTGTGGAGATATGCGACATCAAAATTTGCATTTTTTTTTCAATATTTCTGACTTATTTTTTGTAAAACATTGGAATATCATTATAGTAACTTATGTCGAATATAAAAAATTCATTCCCATTAATACAAGTCAAATAAAATAACGAAAAACTGGAAAACATTCCAATTGGAATTTTTTCGGGATTTTTATCATTTTCTTTAACTTGTATTGAAACGAATGCATTTTTTGTAATTGATATAAGTTACTGTAATGATAGTCCAATGTCTTACAAAAAATACGTCAGAAATATTGGAAAAAAATGCAAACTTTGATGTCGCATATCTCCATAACAATTGATATTAGGTCAAGATAGCTTGAACATTTTCGACTCATAATCAAGGCAGGAATATAGTCCAGCGAGTTTATTAATGTTTTCCAAATAACCCTGTATATACTTGACAAACGGACTTTCTTTTTATGTAATATGTAGAGGTGAAGCCACTGTAGAAATTACGGTAAGGAGTCATTATCATCATCTTCATCCCCTTATCCTCGTAGGGTGGGGGGCCCAGGGACTCGACAAGGACCTCCATGCACGTTATAAAGACGAATTAATAAAAGCTCTACACCTTACCCCCATAAATCCTTAATGTATTCATAAAATTAATTAATACACCTATTTGTTTAATTTTGTGCATATGTTCAATTTCAATTTTAATTTTTTTTTTATATAACATTTACATTGCAAATACAAATTTAATTCGTAAATATTATAATTTAGAGATATACAAACATATATAAACAAATAGCAAGTATTAAACATATATAAAATCATTCACATCAAAGGTGTAGGAGAATCCTGCTTCGGAATACCCTCTCAGAGACATAGAACAGATCAATATCCAGAGTAATATTGTTCAGCATAGCAGTAGCTCTTCCATCGGGCATAACCATTGCCAGGTGGTCCTGTATATTGGAATGTGACGTTGTCTTAGATAATTATCAGGAACATACAAACCAATGCTCTGCATAATTTCAGGATTATCGATCACACCACGCAACAATCGATATAAACACGTAATCAGATACACATTCCTTCCAGTCCTTAAACTATTGTAGCATACGCTGGAGGAACTCGGTTGGGTTAAGCCAAATTACTTTGCGATCCTATAGCTTTGTAACTACCGTATCAGAAAAAGTGGATTGCTCTAAAAATGGATAATAAATGTTAATCAATTAATAAATTAGACTTACAGATAAGGTCGATATATTCACGGAAATATACAACGCTTCAATATCGTAATTGGATAACGCGCCTGCCCCGGAAAGGAGGAGATCCGTGGTTCGAATCCCGGTAGCAGCCAAATAATGTTTCATGGATTCGATTTTTCTGTATATCTTTCTAATTGATTAATTAATTTGGTTTTAAATTTCACACAATTTTGTTCTGAAAAATTTGAAACTTCACAATAAGAATGTGTTCTTGAATATAATATCACAATGTACTTCACACCTCTTTTTTTTCTAATTTACATCACTGTTCAAACCTTCTAACAACTATCTATGCTGTCAATTTCTGCTATAATTTTAAGTTATGCAATACTATTCTTTTGTTATCTTGTTTATTACATAAGTAGGTAAAAGGAACTTGTTTTGTAACGTGTATTGAAATAAATAAATAAATATTCTGCTGTCTTCCGCATGAGTCAACCAGTACAGACCCATTCTGTTTTCATACTCATTTCTTGTCGCTTCTCCCAGCTTAATGTGGGGCGACCCGCCAGCCGTGTTTCTTACAATAACTGTAAGTTAAGAGTATGTTTATTAAATAAGACACTGGGATTATCAATATATATATATTTTTCAATTGATTCAGCAACATTGTAGATTGGCGTATAAAAAAATATTGATTGTATTATTTGTATATATCTACTTATATTATTTGATTAATTACACCAACATGTTTCGGAAATACCTTGTGGGTATTGTATAACTGTCAAAATATCAGAATGAAATGTCTTTTTTTTCTTGTTTTTCTAAATTATTTTTTAAAAATTCCTTGCAATTAGTGGAAACGTTACAGGATATATACATTCCAAATAGTGCTAAACTTATTTCATTTGATATTGTCAATTTATTTACGAATGTACCTTTCAATGAAAAAAATATCATTTCTGATTTATTATATTCATCAAATTTATCTAATATTTTGGTTAAAGATCTAAGTTGCTTATTGAATCTCTGTGGGCCGGTCTTATAAACGAAAGACCAAATTTCCGTTAGTCTATCGACAATATACTAACGGATGGCCGTTCGTTTATAAATGTTACCGATGCTCGTCTTATAAAACTTTTTTTACCGTCCGTAAGTATCGCAATATCGCACTGCTCTTGTCTATGATTTTAGAGCTGTCAAAAGCGAATTATATCTCTTTTCTATCTAAAATTTCTCGCTCGCATCAGATTTTTGGGATACTTCCCACAACACTACATTGGTAATAGCCTTTAAAACCCCAACTTAGTCTGAGCAGCTAATAATATTGATCCTAGAGCATAGAATCTCGAGGCAACAAGCAATTTTGTAGTTGGTGATAATGTCAGATTCCTACGGATGCGCCTTTTTACATTGTTCCCAATATCTTCTAGAAGCTCATATAAGCTCTTGAGCAGACCTTTTTGACAAGCGAAAGCGGTAGATAAAATCTGCGTCATCTAAAATATTAAAATAATCTACTCGTATATTGAACATTCTTTGTCGTCGAGTTTGTTCTTTATCCGACGAACTTGAATACAATAATAGCTCGACATCGTTATGTGAAAACATTTTTCCTTGAAAATGTAGCAACAGTCAGCACGGTATATGTGTACATATTAAACAAACAGCATTAAACGCAAATTGACAGCGGACCTAACCTTAAAAAATAATACGTCAATCTGTCATACTTCTGTCAGTTTCAACTAACGGACGGTAAACTGGTGGTTCGACTGTCGGTATCGGCCGTCGGTAAAATTTTACTAAAATTTGATTAACGGATTGTTATAAGACGAAAAAAGTGACATTTGTATCAAATTTCGGTTTATTTGGTCTGTCATCTAACTAACGGACGTTTATAAGACCGGTCCTGTATGAACCAAAATTATTTTCAATTTAACAACGTTTTGTATAATCAAAAGAGGGACTTCCTATGGGAGCACCCACGAGTCCGTTAATTGCAGACATTTTTGTAGATAACTAAGAGAAAATTATTTTTAATTGTGATTCACCTTTTTTAAAGAATATTACTCGAGGTTGTCTCATTGGAGTAGTGTGACAAGCCTTGGATCGTCTTTCGTGGCTGTCACTCCAGCAGGAACCGATGTTCGATTTTAGATTAATCGCTCGGTTGGAAGTCTGGCCTTGACCCAGCTTAGCGACACATCACCGAATCCGACGTGAGCACCGGCATAGTAATAATAATAGTCCCTTTCTCATTTTCGGGTTTCGTGTCTACCAGATGCGTCGGAGTATTTTCATACAACTTACTGAGTTGTATGAAAACACCATCAAATGTTTGAAAATTCCAAAATTATACTATAATTATTAATTTTTTTTAATGAAAATTTGATAGATCTTCTTGATCGTCGCCACGAGTCTGCTTGCAAAGTTTCAGCTCGATTGGATCGCGGGAAAAGGGTTAAAAGTGGATCCAAAGTTTTTTCGACAGACAAGCAAGCAATCAGACGCCACGAGTTAAAAGAAAGGGAGTAAAAATGGATTAAAAAATCACCTCAAGGGCGCTTTACACTTACATTGTTAGTCCTACACTAGTATTTAATTTAATGGAAAGGATTTTACAAAAAGGTGCGTTTTAAGTCTTTTTTTAAACACTCTTTCTGATACACTGTTCCGTATTACGGAGGGAAAAGAGTTCCACGCCTTTGGGCCTGCCACCGCAAATGCCCGTTTGTCTAATGCACCCAAATGCCTAAACTTAGTATTCTGGTAGAAGGATGGTCGGCTCTACAACCCTTCCTGCAGCTGAAGTAGTGGCTGACCTCAGAGTTTGGCGTCTACTATTTAAGTCGTCTGGGACGCAGAGCTCTTGAAGATACAGATGCGCCATAATATGTGTCGCCTTGTACATCAACCAACACAACTTAAACTCGACTCCAATGCCAAGCCATCGAAGCCAATGTAGTTCACGCAAAAGGGATGTTATATGCGAGAATTTTGATGCTCCATATACTTTTCTTGCTGCCGCATTAAGAATGGACTGTAGTCTATCCAGCTGGAATTTCGGATGTCCAGTATAAATGCTATTACAGTAGTCCACACGTGATACCACAAATGCATTTATGAGTAAACGGGCGGCTTCAGGGGGAAGATGTCTCCGAATACTTTTAATCTGTCTCAGTTGATAAAAGCATGCACTGACAGTTTTAATTCTTTGTATATTCATTGAGGGATCTGAATCAATATGCACGCCCAACTTAACTGCAGGCATAACACTTTATAAGTGCTAAATAAATTATTATTATTACTGACAATCTGGACCCTGATACGGAAACCAAATGCAGAATAGAGACAGCCCGTGCATCTTTTAATAAGATGAAAAGTCTACTCTGTAATGACGACTTAAACTTGAAGCTCAGACAGAGATTGATCAAATGCTATGTATGGTCAGTTCTACTTTACGGTGTTGAAGCATGGACGCTGAAGGTGACTACTCTAAATCGCCTAGAGGCGTTCGAAATGTGGATACATCGTAAAATGTTAAGGATATCTTGGCCTGACATGACTAGTAATGTTGAAGTTTTACGTAGAGCAAATACAAACAGACAGTTACTCAACATAGTAAAGCTCCGTAAAATTTCATATTTTGGTCATATAATGAGAGGCGAAAAATACTCCATCCTTCAGCTCGTCATGAAGATTGAGGGTCGCAGAGGGGTCGGAAGGAGGCGGCATTCCTGGCTTGGAAGCATCCGAGAGTGGACCGGGATAAGAAGCGTGGAAGAGCTGTTCCGCACTGCCCTGGACAGGGAAACTTTTTCCCAGATGATCGAGACGACCCGACAGGGCACATGAAGAAGAAGAAGAAATAAATTATTACTCGAAGTAAACTTTCATTTTGAATAATCAATTTGAAAATGATAACCTGATTCATTTAGCACAAATGCATATTTAATTAGAGTCGTAAATGTAGTGCAACTAGTAAACCACAACCGATTCAGTTCATATCCGCATTTGAAGCCTCTGAACCGCAGTGCGGAGCCAATCTATCTGTCCGTGCAAACGTGCATTACTAATTACTACCACTTGCTAAATTACTAATAGTTTCCTGGAATATAATACATATTATGAAAGGCAGTAAATATATATAAAAAATTATTAATTAAGTAACTCATCAAAGAAAAGGAACATATAAAATTCTAAAAAAACACATCACAAAGATATCAAAAATATCAGCAAAATTTCATATACTCAGTCATAATTTTTTTTAACAATCTTCCAATCGAAATAAAAAATATACAAATTACAAAACAATTGATACAAAGCAATGGATATGACCCCAATCCGATTGATAGAATTCTTTCCAAAAAACTCCGTCAAATTTCGTCTAATAAATTTATTTACAACGCTCCTCCAACTATCAACACTAATATTTCAACACCTCAATGGCGTAGAATTCTTTTTATAAATAATTTTTCAATATTAAGCACAACTAAACTCCCTATAGTGATAAAACCAGCATTTTATATCAGTAATTAATTTTGATCACACATTTGATAATAATACAGGGCCAAAAATTTTACACAAAAACGGAATAAAGCTATATTGATATATTGAATAATAGTCAAATAATAAATAAACAAATAAATTTATCTAATAGTTCAATTTTAAAGCTGTTCCCTCTATCGTTACTTAACTCCTCTCCTTTCCTCCCCCCCACCTAGTTTACACTCTGTCCCTCTCTGTTTTTCTTTCCCCCTTTATACATTTTTGTACTTAGATAAGTCTATATTACAATTGTCCTGAAGAAGATTGAGTCCAACCGAAACTAGTTGACAAACATATAGAAATAAAGTGGTTTAAAACATAGGATTTAATTTATTTTTAAATGTCTTAATTGAAAAACAATTTAAGAGAACATCTCAATAAACATAAATAAACACCATTACCCCCAAAATCGAAAGCATTTCACTTCACTACTTCATCCCATATATATAATGTAAAATAATTATATGTAAGCAAAGTACCTCGTTCGAGTATAAGAGCAACGCTCTTAAATTGAGAGGTACTATGTACAACACAATTATGTAATAAATGTTGTTGTAATTATAATAATTATAATAATAAAATTTCAGCTCTCCAACTTTATAAAGAAATTAAAGAAGACGATTGGAAGTGTTTTTAAATCGATAAAAATATAAAACTGGTTATTTAAATATTTTCATTTTAATAAAAACGGACGGCGACGTTCAGCGTATTGAAGGTAATGAGTTATTTGTATTCCAAAGAGGAAATGTAAGAAACACGTCGAGTATTGAATCAGATGGGTCTCAGTGACAAGAAAGGATGTCAGGGATAGCCACCTCTCCCTGGATCGTCAAAAAGATACTACAAATATACACTAGGGCTTAGCAAAGACGCGAATAAATATTCCGTCATTTTGGACGGGTTACATCTGGTATAAATATGTTGCCAAAATAACCAACAAACTAGTTAAAAAGGTTAACATATTGCGTACGTGTGGAAGAAATTAAAAATAATATGTGAGCCAGGATAGAAGCGTGCGGTGTTCTATCCACCTGGAGTATGGCGTCATTGAATATGTAATTCTTTTCATTTTGGATGTGCGCCAGGAAAAAAAGACTTTGTTGTAGTTAGGAATATTTATCTCTGACCAGATGTGGCTTTTCCTTTGTAATTTGTATTAGGCGGGCGTTGAATAAACAATATTTTTTGACATGAAAGAACAATGGGAAAAATTTACTCCGTCTTTAATAATAGACGTTAATTTGTTTATGTCTAAGAAGTACTAGTTACCTCGCATACACCGTACAACATTAAACTAAAAATATCTGCTCTCCCAGCGGACTCAGTACATCTGCGTGGTTTTCTACAGATAATGCGAGCTATTTATGAAGACGCAAGAATCCTGCTGGGGTTAGGAAGAGGAAGAAAATTTCATTGAGATAAATTAGAAAGAAGAAACAAGTATAACCCTGTAGGGCAAGTTAATAATCCAGTTTAATGCAAATACTACTCTAACACAAAGATACACAGTTTAAATCAACTGAACCAATAACCAATACCACACGGTCAAACAAATTCAATCTACAAATCCCAAGGTTACATACTACGCATGGACAAAGGAGCTTTAACTATTTTGGACAAAAATTACTCAATTGCATGCTTGATGAATTAAAGCAACCTGGGCTAACCACAATTTACAACCTTAACGTAAAATACAAAATAAAACAATGGATCCGAAACAAGGGAGAGATAAAATAGGCATATTAACCCAAACACACTAACACACACACTATATTTTTTATTATGTTATTTTAATATACAATACTTAATCAAATACAAATAATTATTTTTACTATATACCTTCATATTATGTTTTGTATCTACATACTATTGTAAACTATGCCTGTCTTAATACAGATATTTCTAGTGAGACAGGCACAGTTCAACCAAAATTTGTATATTCAACCTAAATAGAAATAAACAAATAAACAAACTTCTTAATAAAACATAAGAGGTATAGTAAATTTAATTTAAGAAAGACAATCGAACATGTTAACGGCTATAAACACCAATACAACGAAACTATGTGCCTCGTACGCACGGCATACTCATACTAATTCGATTGTCTTGCGGAAAGAAGTCTAATTATAGGTACCTACCTAAAAACAAGTTAATAATATTTGAACTCCTGTTTTTATAACGATTATACCTACTGTAATTAAATTTTGAGGAAAATTGCTTCAGAATTATAAAATAGATTTTCAAAATAAGAATCTAAGCGAAATTCGTGAAAAAAAAGATTTTATTGACAATCTAAAGTATACAGCGTGATATTTTTAATTTTTAATTTAATTTTATTTATTTATTTATACAGTAGATACATGTTTTTTTAATAATAAATTGATTCTATATTATAACATTGTTACAGACATTATACTCTCCATAATATGAGCCAAATCTCGAGCTTATGGGAGGAGTATTTACAAGCTAAATTAAAGTATAAAAGAAGAACTATATACAGTAGAGGTTGGTCGGGTGCAACGGAAGTTGGAACAGCCTTTGACAAAGGTAGTTGTCTGACACATAAAGACATATCGGCAATCGAAAGAAATAAAGCTTCGCAATGCTTGGCGCTACTGATGTACCGTTCGATAGTTGGGCACCCGCGGGGCGGCCTCTGACACCTCGACCCGCGAGACGGCCGACAGACGGCGCTCGGTACTTATTGGATTACAATTTATATAACTCTACAATAAGCCGAGCTGTTGGGCGGCAGTTATGTATTGTGTTGCTGCTATAAAGTGATTAGTATATTATTTTTTTCAATTGATTCAGCAACATTGTAGACATTTAAAAAAATATTGATTGAATTACTTGTATGTATCTACTTATATTATTTGATTAATTACACCTACATGTTTCGGAAAAACCTTTCCATCGTCAGGGTGTTATATATATGTCAAAATATTAGATTTTTTTTTTGGAAAAACCGGCCGAAATTTCAATATAAGAGTCAAGGAGCATTTGAGATGTCTGAATAATCATGGTTTTTCTGAATTTGCAAATCATTTATTAGAAAATGATCACGGTTTTAATAAAAATTTAGGACTTTCTATTTTACACATAAATAATTTTGGTTTGAAATTGAGTAACGTAGAATCATTAGAAATTAGTAAAGCATGTAATAGTAAACAAAATATTATTAATAATCAATTAAATTTAACTACTAAACTAGAGTAATCAAGAACTTCAGCAATAATATTTAAAAATAATTTTAATAATAAATCACAAGAAACGAATGGATTGATTCTTTACTTAAAATCGTCATAATCGTAGAACAATGACGCATGTGATTTTTCTCAAGTTTGCAGGAGAGCAGTTTGAAGTTTTATTTTCATAAAGACACTTTATGTCATAGCTCGATAACTACAAAAGATTTTCCTTTGAAAATTGGATTAGTTATTTAAAGTGGATACATATAAAACCTCAAATATAGTCAGCGCAGTACAACGACGTTTTTACACATCCTGCACTGTTCTACGAAATACTTCGCAAATCAGAACCGTCGTTATACCGACTCCGTATAACGACGGCTAAATTAATGAGAAAAAATACATTTTTTATATACCATTAGATTAGGCTTCTTTTTACTTCCTTTCTTTTAATTCGTGGCGTCCGCTTGCTTGCCGACTTGCCGTCGAAAAAACTTTGGATCGATTTTTAACCCTTTTTCCGTGATCCAATCGATCTGAAACGTGACAAGTAGACTCGTGGCGACGATCAAAAAGATCGATCAAATTTTCGTTAAAAAATTTAATAATTATAGTACAATTTCGGATTTTTAGAAAATTTTATGGTTTTTTCAAATTGGAATCATTACAAAGGTTTGATTACTAGCAACCGTGGCCCGATAACGTCGCGGAATATTTTCTAAATTTGAATTACACCGTCGGTGTACATAATAGGTACTTCACTACGAATTTCTAAAATCTAAATTGACTGACAAATGTTTTTAGAATTTAATCCTCAAAGCATGAAGTGTCTTATCAAAGCTCAAAACATCGGAAATTTTAGAAATATGTTAAATTACTGTAAGTTTAGTGTTATGTTATATGTTTTAATTTGTTTATAATTGTTGTTATATTTTACAAAAAAGGGAGTATAATGAAAACTTGGTTTTTATGGGTTAGTTTTTTTCACTTTATATAAAATAATGTGAAAATCCCTAACCACAAAATATTTGGACACGGTGCCATCTAAGAATTTGATAACAAACTTATTAATACTTTGGAGGTAGATATTGTTCACAAAGCGTGTCGGCTTCCACGTCACATTCTTCAGGGCTGTTTACATAGCACGGAAATACACCGTTTTTGTTATGAAAACATGCGTCCACCTTTCATAAAACCGATCGAATATTCCCCAAACACCGTTCCGTTCTTAGCCTATCCCACGAGCGGTCAATATTTACCCACATATTCCTGGAATACCGGGAATCGCGTAAATCACGATTTAAAGCGACGTTTATAATGTTCCGCACTTCATAAAACGGGAAGCATCCAGAAACAAGCACCTCCCACTGCACACGGCGCCAGCCATGAGCATTACCGAGATAATGCGTTTCTAAAAAAATATTTTACGGGAATAATTTTGGAAATATGTCAAATTTACACCTTAGTGAACTTCTGGCAGGAGAGCTATCATTGGAAGAACTTCATCCTTCATACACGGGATTATTCATAATCAGATAATTGTGATACACAATTCTTCCAATAATCCATTCTCCCAAAAATTATCTTTTCAAAAATTAGCTTTTCACTACATGTTAAGTAGACTTATTAATGTTCCCCTATTTGTTGATAATTTTAATATTGAATTAAATACATTTAAAAAAATTGCAATCAATAATGGTTATAACTCAAAATTAATAGACAAAATGTTATTTATTTATTTATTTTATTTTGGGGAAAATTAACAGCAAAACAAGAATCTTAAAAATATGAAATAATGGTTTTTAAAATTTTGCCAATTACAAATTTTCCACTGAACATAATAATTTACTTTAACTTACTTTAATAGCGAGTGGATAGGGTGGGAATATTTTTATATAAAAAGTATGAGAAAAAATTAATTTATACTAGATACAGATAAACGATGGAGAAAAATATTATTTGTAAATCATTTTATTTTTAACTCAATTATGGAAAACATACCTAATTCTATCCAGCCAACGTTTTATACGAATAATAAATTTATATTAAATAATAAGGATAAAGACAACATCTTAAACAAATTAGGAGTTTATAAATTAATTTGTGAAGATTGCCAATATTTTTATATTGGAAAAACCTGTAGAAACTTTAATATAAAAGTCAAAAAACAACTAAGGTGCTTAAAAAGTAATGGTTGTTCAGAATTCCCCAACCACCAAATTTTACATATAAATTGCAGTGATGCACAATTAGAAAAATTAGAAATTTTAGAAATTAGATAAACATTAAAAGTAATTTAAACATATAAATAATCAAATTCTTTTTACTAACAGTCACCATTTAAATATATTCTCTTACTAATTTTTTATGTATACCTCTGATTGTCAAATGCTTTTGTTTCTTGCTCAACTTTCATATTTGTCTTTGATTTTCTATGTTTTTGTTTCCTTATTGAGGATTAATCTATGCCCGAACGTTTTCTTTGTTTGTTTTGTTTCTATGACTTTCTAATTTATGCTCTATACTTGTAATTAGTCTTCGGTATACCTTGTATCCTCCTGAAGAAGGGACCGTTGGTTCCCGAAACATGTTGAGTGTTTTTAAAAATAAAACTAGCGGTTCAAACAAAGTGAATTGTTTTAATTTTTAATAATTTAAAATGTTAGCACAAAGTGAATTTGCATTCATTGAAGAAGATAATGTCCAGTCAACCAGTGCACACTTTCGAGCATTGCGGTTCGAATGACTATCTTGGGAGCTGAAACTCCACGTAAGTAACGTGAACAACGTATATAGTGTGTCCGGTGAGTCTCGGGTGACCGGAGCCTTTAATGGCATAAAATATGCTTCAATCATGATCATGAATTTCAATCACTAATTCAATAAATTATGTATACTCTAGACTGCAATTTATTTAGGCAATAACTTTGGTAGAACCTTTGTTTTTATATTTATAATTTAAAAAAAAATTAATTAAGGTATTTTTATTTAAAAAAACTAAATTATTTAAAATCATCTTTTTTAATAAATATAAAACATTTTAAAATCAAGAAAAAACGTAAAAATTTCTTGCAAATTTAAAACATTAAAACTTTATTAATACTGAATATTTCTTAATTCGGATTCTAGATAATAAAATAGGCTTTGTACGTATAAAAAACATATTATGCGTACATATAAATATTCATTTAAAATTAGCGCCGCCTAGGACACTAAAAACGATTTTTTGGCCGCGGCCTGTTGATTAATCCTCATATTTTCTTAATTATTGTAAATAATATCCAGTTTATTACTTTTATATAATAACAAAGGTTCTACCTGAGTTATTGCCCTAAAAATTTGATACATTCTGATATAAATTAATAATAAAAACCCACATTTTCGTAAAAAAAAAGACCGAAATATGCATTTACAGTGAATGTGGCGCCTTTTAACGTAATTTTTCTCCAGCCCTCCACGAAATGGAAGTGGTTTGTCAATTGACTAATATCTACCCATGTCTTATTAGGTTTCAATCCGTAGGTTTGGTTGGCAGCATACGCTGTGATTAATTTTTGAAGCTGGCAATGGAAAAACAACACATTAATCGATGCGTTTTAAGCGCAATCAGAATCAGCCGCGACACGCAATCAGCACGTGTCAACGCTGGAATTTAATAACGGATTTCTTAATTACTGATTAATTAATTAAACAAGCGTACAAAGTCGCTTAACACTATTAAATGTAACTCTATTCTTTAAATTAAACTGTTTCGTAGATTTATCACTCGTAAATAGACACGTTATAATCGCTTTGACACTTTACTCATTATTCACTACAACATTCCATTCAATTTTTTTATTTATTTTTATTTATATTTATTTTAATAAATAAATATAAAAAGGATCCAAATATTAAACTTTTAAATAATCAACAAAAAATGATCTTCTCTCCACTTCTAAATATTTTTAAAAAACCAATAATCAAGGACATAAATTAAAATAATATTTATAAATAACACTTGCAGAAAACGGGGAATTTTGATAACTAAGCATAACGTTAACCGAGGCACCTTTAATGATAAGTGCCCGGAAAAAAAACGTACATTACTATAGGGCTTCACCACAAATATCTAATTACTCTAAAGGGGAAGGGGTAACTTAAAATTGTATTAGTAAGTCGTTTGTACGTGGTATATCCACTGTTTGATAATGGCCTTACAAGCCGAAACAGCTGTAACACATAAAAAATACTTAACCCGTAGAACTTAATAATAATATTTATTAAAATTTAATTTATTTTAAATTTCGCTAAAAATAAATATGGAGTTCTACAAATTAAACACAAAAACCATAAATAATTCCATCCAATTATTCGCTCCGGTTTATTTCGCTATGTAAGAACTTTTTAAGATTATTCGCTGTCAAATTACCGCTCGTTTGGCCATCCTGGCTTTCGCAAGTTGTGGCCGCTTTCGCTTCGGTTTCGATGTCAAGCGCCCAAAAACAACTAACTCGTTACTCCCGCGCGCGGACCTATTTAACCGGCTGATGCCGATACCGAACCCTCCAGACGTTTCCAGTATTTAGGAGAACTTCCTCGTGGCTTCCAGGATTTTTAAGATGTTTCTAGACTGTTCTGGAGTCTACGGCAGTATTGAGATCATTTCAAACAACCGTCACTTGACAAGTGCGTAATTCTTTTTAGCTTCGTTACAGTAGACATGCATGAGCTGAAATAAGTATTGTGTTGTTTTTTTATGTATTACAGTATTCTGTTAGTGTCTCATTAAAAATATAAAACAATAAAATACGGCGGCCGGCCAGTCA
The DNA here is from genome assembly GCA_016648135.1 of Agrypnia vestita. NCBI lineage: Eukaryota > Metazoa > Arthropoda > Insecta > Trichoptera > Phryganeidae > Agrypnia > Agrypnia vestita. The sequence continues at coordinate 38,920 of JADDOH010009294.1, read as the reverse complement.
CACACTTTTTGTCCCGCTTTCGTAGCATCGAATAACTTTTTTTACTCCCTTTCTTTTAACTCGTAGCGTCTGCTTGCTTGTCTGGCGAAGAAACTTTGGATCGATTTTTAACCCTTTTCCCGTGATCCAATCGAGCTGAAACTCTGCAAGCAGACTCGTGGCGACGACAAAAATGGTCTAACAAATTTTTGTTTAAAAATTTTAATAAATATAGCATAATTTTGGATTTTTCAAAATTTTAATGATTTTTTCGAATTGGAATCAATACAAATGAGTAATTAGCTCGACGCGCGTACAGACACGAAACCCGATTCAATGAGAAAGGGAGTATAATAAAAACTTGGTTTTATGGGTTAGTTTTTACCTAACAGAATATCCCGTCACGCTGCTGGATGGCCGGCATAAATACTAATCACGTACGCAGTGACGCGGAGGCCCGTGACGTCATCACAAGCAGCGGACGTTGGCAGAATAAAGCTGCGTGTGTGATTCACGATGATGATTTCCACGGGGCCAGGCAGATAGCGTGATACGTCATACATCCTAGGGGTGTAATTTCATTTCGGGATTCCGGAGTACATTCTCTCAGAAAATATTGCATAAACTGATGTGAAATGTCCTTAATGTTCATCCGCTCTCGTGTCGTCTTGGCGACTTTAATATAGTGACTGTATATGACTCATGACATGTACATATATATTATTATATTCAAAAACACATTATTTTATTTTATTTATTATTTATTTATTTCTTAAGTTAGTTAATATGTTAACGTGGCACGGTCGAAATGAAATGACTAAACTCGTAAAATAAATCTTTTATTCTCGCTTCAAGATTTTATCTGAGATTTTTATTCGCTCGAAACGCGATACTTACTACTTTTTAAACCAAAAGAACAGCTTTGCTTTTTTGCGGTAAGAACCCTTTCAAAATCTTCGCTTTCGAATCATCTATTAGTTCGTTATTTCAACGACTGAGCACACCGGCCCGCCGTTCTGCGCATGCCTACTTATCTATGGCATGCGCCTGCGCTTGTGGTCGGTTGTCAAATGTCAATGGACGACTCGTTATAATATTACAATTTGTATAATAACTAGTATTTAACACTTTAAATTCTTAAATCTATTAAAAATATACTATCCATAATAACTTATTTACATTTACATCTAATTTAATCTATGGTAAAATTTATAATAAATAATACATCTTAAGCTCTACAATTTTTTACTATTTTTACAATAATTATAGCATTTGTTTTAAAATTCATTCATCTTATTTATATTTTTCATGAAGTTGCATTTTGAATAACAAAGTTCTGTGAAATTTAAAACCAAATTGATTAATCAATTAGAAAGACATACAGGAAAATCAAATGAATGAAAAAATATTTTGGCTGCCCCCGGGATTCGAACCCAGATCACCTAGCTTTCCGGGCAGGTATGCTACCAATTGCACCGCATCAGCCTGGTATCAATTAATAAATGAGACTTGCAGATGAGGTCGATATACTGTATATGTGGTGCAAATGATAGCACACCTACCCGGAAAGCTAGGTGATCTGGGTTCGACTCCCGGTAGCAGCCAATATATTCTTTCATTGATTTGATTTTTCTGTACGTTTTTCTAATTGATCAATATATATTTTTTATATTTGATTGTTTACGTGTCTAGTTTTTACTCCCTTTATATTAACTCGTGGCGTCTGCTTGCTTGCTTGCCGTAAAAAAAAACTTTGGATCGATTTTTGACCCTTTTCCCGTGATCCAATCGAGCTGAAACTTGGCAAGTAGACTTGTGACGACGATCAAGAAGATCTTTGTAAAAAAATTAATAATTATAGTATAATATCGGATTTTTAGAAATTTTATTGGTTTTTTCAAATTTTAATCATTAAAAAAGTTTGATTAGCAACGGCGGCCCGATAACGTCGCGGAATATTTTCTAACTTTGAATTACTCCGTCGGTATACATAATAGGTACTTCACTACGAATGTCGAAAATCTAAATTGACTGACAAATGTTTTTAGAATTTAATCTTCAAAGCATGAAGTGTCTTATCAAAGCTCAAAACATCTGACATTTTAGAAATATATTAAATTCCTGTAAGTTTAGTGTTATTTTATATGTTTTAATTCGTCTTTAATTGTTGTTATATTTTACAAAGAAAGGGAGGATAATAAAAACTTGGTTTTTATGGGTTACTTTTTTATTAATAATATAAATTTATCAACATACTAATGTAACAAAAATAAACAACAATATATAGTTCTCCCAGTTCCGTTTTTCACTGCGTTTTATATGGTTAAATTGAATGTCAGAATCCCATATGACGCACATTAGTTAACACGTGAAAATATTTCTCAATCAACAAGCAACTCGAGATTTCGACTGAAATTAATGTTTCATACATTTTTGCTCCATGTTACAACTACGCGCGTAGAGCGACCATTCGTATAATATGTATTTATATAACATTTATATAATATTTAACGATATAATATTATCGCACAGTCGTGGCTCCAGGCCTCTGAATCTACTCAGATAAGGGATAAAAATGATAATTTTGAAGAAAACAGTTGAGCGAGTATTACAGTAATCGCAAATGTCGTTTTTCAGTAAACGTTTCTCAACAGTAACAATTTCTCAGTGACAACGTCGGTAAAGAAGTCTGCGGCTCGAGCAACAGTTTGGACGAGTCGGTAAAGAAGTCTGTGGCTTTTAATGAATCGGGAGTAAAGATGTTACACAACAAAAGTAATTTATATATTCATATTCGCAGAGAAAAAAGTGTAAAAAACCAAAAAAGTGGTTTCGAACCTAAAAGATAGATAGGTACCATTAAACATACATGTGAATATACAAGGTGTACAAGAGCTAGCAGCAGAAACTTGGCAGGTAGATTCCTGACTATGTTATAAGTCTAAAATGTGCAAGCAACCATGGCCTCGCCATGGCATCAATAGTTATGGAGATATGCAATATTAAAGTTTGCATTTTTTTTCAATATTTCTTTTTTATTTTATGCAAAAAGTTGAACTATCATTATAGTATCTTATGTCGATTATGAAAAATTATTTACAAGTCGAATAAAATGATAAAAACTTAAAGTTATTTTTACAAGGTTTTAATCATTTTATTTAAATTGTATTGAAGCAAATGAACTTTTCATAATCCAAATAAGTTAATGTTATTACGAAAAATTCATTTTTTTCAATACAAGTTAAATAAAATGATAAAAACCCCGAAAATCTCCAATTGGAATTCGAAGGTTTTTATTATTTTATTTGACTTGCATTAAAGGGAATGAATTTTTCATATCCGATATAAGTTACTGTAACGATAGTCCAACATTTTACAAAAAATAATCAGAAATATTGAAAAAAAAAATGCAAACTTTGATGTCGCATATCTCCATAAATATTGATATTCGTCACGCAATCAAGGCAGAAATATAGTCCTGCGAGGTTATCAATGTTTTCCAAATAACCTTGTATATTGAGTATGCCGAATAAAGTTAAGAAATTAGAAATCGGAACAATTTTTCATTCCGTTTCCGTTGTCGCTTTCACGAAATTACTCCCATAAACCGAGCGCAAAGATGTTACACATCAAAAATTATAATGAATGCAGAATTTAATAAAAAACAACTTTACTTTTCTATTCACGCCAATATTTCTTTTTTACATGCTTCGGCCGATATTATTTAAAAAGCAACCGAATTCACTGAGTCTCAAGGACCGTTGCAAGGCTTGAATTTAAATACCAGGATGAGAATTATATTAAACAAGGAAGTACAATGTACACGGGAGAGTTGAGTGCTGGCACAGCTCTCTCAGCGTAATTTCTTTTTATTTCGGGATGCACCTGGATACAAGTTTTCTCATTTGCAATTTGTCCCAGTTCACAGCTGAGTCACTGCCGCGGTGCGTTCAGCCAAGTCTGGTGAAGGCGAGAGTGACTTAGATCACTATGAAGTTGTGAAGTCATGGATGTGACAAGTTGATCGCCAGCGTTTTGACTGAAGATACCCTGGACTGACGTACATTGGTACCGTTACTCATCTCGGCATTCCTACCTATACTGTCCTACCTATATTTATTTATTTATATATTTATTTATTTAACGCCCTTATGGGCTTTTACAAATATAGAGAATATTTTTTTTTTTAAATAACATAAGACAGTTAAAATAACAAAACAGTTAAAAGTTACAATAATAATAGTTAAAAGGTAATAATAATAATAATACAGAAAAACATAAGATAGATAAAATAATAATACAGTTAAAGGTACAAATAATAATAGTTGAAGGTAAAATAGAAAAATTTATTGTCCATTTCCATTTCGTTGAGATGTAAACAATTGTATCAGCTTTGTCCTTTACACAGTTATACTGTCAGCAAAAATGTCAGCCGCATCAGCATGTTCATTCCCTAATGAGTGAAATCTGGGAATTACAGAGTTTGCCAATGCATTAGTTCTGACATTTCCACTGTAATAGAATAATGCACTGTGTCTTGATGACCTCGATGGGGCATACAACTCACCTCGTAATAATACCATTATTACGAGGTGAGTTCATTCATTCCACACTTCTCTTTCATAAACTCATCTTCAACGGTATTCTTCTTTTTCCAATGATGCCACATCCTATCGGAGATCGGCGATCATTCTGGCGGTTACGACTTAGTTTACCACCGCACGGAACAACTCAGTCAAGTTACACTTATACCAGTCTCTCAAGTTACGCAGTCATAAGTTGCGGCGTCTTACTGTGCTTCTTTTACCACTTAAGACTATATTTTGGTCCTCTTTTTCCCGTCTGGGAGTGGCTGTGAATGTTATGGTTGCCTTACCGCTTCTCTGTCGGGCTATCGAGTAGCACGTATACGTATTATAAGATAATTAATGTATCGTTTTCATTTATTTGTTTGTTGCTGATATGTACATTCTCTTTATTATTCTTCTTCTTTTTCTTCATGTGCCCTGTCAGATCCCCCGATCATCTGGGAGAAAGTTTCCCTATCCAGGGAAACTTGCGGAACAGCTCTTCCACGCTTCTTATCCCGGTCCATACTTCGATGTTTCGAAGCCAGGAATGCCGCCTCCTTCCAACCCCTCTGTGACCCTCAATCTTCCCCTTCATGGCGAGCTGAAGAAAGGAGTACTTTTCGCCTCTCATTATATGACCAAAGTATTGAATTTTAAGGAGCTTTATCACATGTAATAAATAAACTTGAAACCCAACAGATGCAGAAAGGGATGGAATGTCGAAGTATCTTATATTATATTCTTCTTTTGATTCTACTTGATCTTTTTCTTTTATGATTTTACGCTTCTCAAATACTAACGCAGCTTGTAAACTTTGATAAATAAGAAATTCACGGGATTATTTTCTGAGAGGAACTGATGAGGAAGTAGACACTTCCATAACAGTTCCGGGATGGGGTGAGTCTCCGCCCCTTTTTGATTTTTTTATTTTTGGTCCTCTATGGTCCTCTCATAATAGTCCGCAGCACTTCTCGGTCTTTTTCCATACGCCGGAGGACATTTGTCGCTCTATACAACCATAAACCTAATTAAAGATATTAAAATACACAATTACATTTATTGTTAGTTAAGGTGTGCTAGGTTCTGATTATGCTAGGTTCTGATATGATTCTAGATGCTAGGTGTTAATTATTGAATAAACAATGGTTTTATACAAAGGTTTTATACAGGCGGCCCTCGTAGTCCAGTGGGCAAGACACTAGCTTCCCGTCGAGGTTCCGGGTTCGATTCCCGGTGAAGTCACAATTAATCTATGTAATTTACTCAGGCCCGGGTATTTTGTGACGTGTTACGCTTCTATAATTGGGCTTTTTGACCTGTTGAAGCGTAAAATTAAAAAAAACAGTGTTACCGCAAAGGTATTTCGCTATTATTGAAGAAGAACTATAAATAAAATATTCAGGAATTAAATAACGATCAATTATGGCATTTGCGGGCATAAAATGAAATATGTATTCTGACCGCACTGTCCCCACGATATTCGAATAAAGCCTCGTGGCTTTATTCGAATATCGTGTGACAATTGATTTCATTTGAAAATTTAATTTTCTGGATACAACGTAATTTTAATTTTAATTTTTTTTATTGTGAAAGAACTCTTAATACGTAAAATACACACATATTTTTTATTTATATAGGGTTATATGGAAAATAATAATAACTTCGCAAGACTATATTCCTGCCTTGATTATGTATCAATAGTTATGATGATACGCGACATCAAAGTTTGCATTTTTTTTAAAAATATTTCTGACTTATTTTTTGTAAAATGTTGGACTATCATCACAGTAACTTATATCGATTACGAAAAATTCATTCGTTTCAATACAGGTTAAATAAAATGATAAAAACCCTGCAGAAATTCCAATTGGAATGTTCTTCAATTGGAATTCGAAGGTTTTTATTATTTTATTTGGCTTGTATTAAAGGCAATGAATTTTTCATATTCGATATAAGTTATAAATATGCGAGTTTGGTGGGGGTGGCTGTGCGTGGGTGGGAGTGGGTGACGAAAATGTACTTTCTAGCACATTGTTTTGTTATGGGAGGGCCGCAAATGCTTCAGATTGTTTCAAAATAGGCGCGCCGACTGTGTCTGTGAGTCTAGAAGGTTCCGGGAAAACCTGCTCTAGAAAGTTCTGGAAGGAGAAAGTTCTAGAAAATTCCCGAAAGTTCTATAAGATTCTAAACTGAGTGGCCGAATGTGTCGGTGTGTCTAGAAGGTTCCTGTAGATTCGATTAATTTCTTGATAGTTCTGAAAGGAGAATGTTCTAGAAGGTTCGCGAAAGTTATATGACGATCCAAATAGTGTACTAACAATCTACAGCTGTTAATATATAATTAATAATTAAATACCTCATGTAAAGTTTAAATTATAGAGTAAAAAGTTAATCATTGTTGACGGGTTATAGCTCGTTATCTATTAATTAGGTATGTAATAGACTTAATAAACAAGGGAACTAAATAAAGCTGTTAATATTTTTTATGTTCCAAATAAAATACATTGCTGATAACCAAAACAGCTGACGGGACGTTTCACCATTTCTCAAATTCAATTCTCAAATACACTCGCCGATTGGTTTAAATTTGAATAGAACCGCGCGGACGTGACCAATAAGGAGCGCGGTGGATCTGTCTGGTTTTAGCTCTCCGGAGATTATGGAGGAGCATGGATTGCAATAGAAACTACCACAGTCGACCTACATATCTGAATAAAATAGATAAAATGCCAGAATCTCTCAATAAGATCATGGAGGCGTAGGGTATGGAGACACATTGGTACACATGGCCGATAATCGGCCGTATTCTGAACTGAGCAAAATTTATTTTTATTAAAGTTCAAACAAAGTTCTGTGAATTAATTCATTAATTAATTAATTCACAGAACTTTGTTCTGAAATTACAACTTCACAATAAGAATGTGTTCCCTTTAATATACATGTGTTGTATCAAATGTTTCCAAAAAATTAAAAATGAAATTAATTAATTTCTGGCGTCCTCTAGCGACAGATACGCGAAGGTATTCGTGACTATTGCATTTTAAAAAGTGGATTGCTTTTAAAAATGGAATAAAAATGTTAATCAATTAAAAAGAGACTTTTTGTTAATATAAGGTTGAAAATTTTTCGTTAAGATAGAATGTGAGGTCCGTGGTTCGATTTCCGGTGGCATTTTAATATTTTTTCTGTATGTCTTATCTAATTGATTAATAAAAATTGTTTGACCAACAGCACAATAAAGAAGCATGGAAAACATTATTATCATATAGCTGTCTAATTATAGATCTTCACTTTTAGAAATATGTTATTAATGATAAATATGTTATGAAATAAACTTTGGCATGGGAAGAATAATATAACAAGAAACAATAAAAATTTTAACAAAAGAAAAAGAGACTTAATTATTAGTCCAAAACTTAGGCATGCTACAACAAGAAAGAATAAAAAAATCTAAACAAAAGAAAAAAAGACTTAATTAGTAGTAGAAATGTAGGCATTTAGGTATATATTGACAGTTATGTATAATATTGTACTGCCGACAATTTTGACATTTTAAGTTTGACAGGTTTGAAATTAATGAATAAAATCAATGAGAAAGCATTAAAACGTAAACAAACGTTAAGCTATTCACAATTATAAAAAATGAGCTTTATAAATGATTCAATTCGTAAACTTCAAACCTGTCAAACTTAAAACGTCAAAATTGGCGGTAATAAAATGTTATCTATGCATAACTGTCAATATACAGAAATGGCAATTTTGCTTAGTTCAGAATACGTTCAAATATTTGTTCTCTTATGTCGACTATTTGGAGTCGACGCAACTCTAAAGATATACGAAAATAAATATCTCGGGCATGTGAAGAAATACAAGAACAACTTTATCGAAACAAGCGAATGGAACAAGGCCGATGCAATTTCAGAGAAAAGAAGAAAGAGGAAACAAAATAAGGAAAACCCATCTCTCAGAACCCTCCTGCCCACCGAATGCACGTGCAACTTATAAAAGGATGTGCGGTTCCGAATAGGGCTCTTCAGCCACGCTCGGACGCATGGTGAATAAAATATGGCTGACGTCATCCTCACAACAAGCGATCGTTGAAGAGGCCATATGAGTCCAATGCCATATCAAAAATTCTGAAAATGTTTCCAGTACCAGTTACAAGAATGATAAAAAAATTGCCCTAAAAATGTAGGTGCATGCAAGTATTAAAAGTTCTACGATTTATGAACATCGTCGCCGATAATAATAATAATTACAGAGTGTAATTTAAATTTGTATAAATCACAGTTTAGGTCTACCAATATTGAAAAGTTAACAATACTATGGTGTATTTGTAATAGAAATATCTCTACCGAGGCAAGACTAGCGGTACATAATGGATTCTGGTGTCAACAATGATGTATGGAAGTGAAGCATGGAGCTGACTGAAGAGGAACGAAAGTAGACTTAATGCAGTGGAGATGAGGTCCCTCAGATGTATGTGTAGCAAATCCATTTGTGATAGATTAAAGAATGGAGATATTAGGAATGAAAGTAAAGATGATCTTAGCATAATTAATAGAATTAAAAAAGGGTCGCTGATGTGGTTTGGGCATGTTGAACGAAGGATTGGGGAAAGAATGGTAAGAAAGTCAGTGTGTATAACGCAAGTGATAACGGTGCCAGAAAGAATGGGCGACGATGCCATGTCGGTTATTGATATTTATTTCCTACCTCTTTTGCATTTAGGTCAGAGATTCTTTGTAGACAAATTATTTAATTCTAATATATTATTAAACTGTAAAAAATTCGATGCAGAATGGTTGTTAAGCCGTGTCAGTTCTCCGAGTATCTCCGAGTATAGTGTTGTGAACATAGTAGTGTAGTGTTGGTCCTGACGAAGAGAAGGGTACGTCCCGAAACCGGTAGACCTCAAATCTGGCAGTGGTTTATGCAAATTTAACTAACACTCTGTTATAATGTCTATCCACAAATTTAATGCTTTAAATATTAATAATATTATTAATAATAATAATGTTTATTCCAGCGTAACCAGGTTGTAAGTGCAAAACCTGGTCCGCCATATAAATTACAAGTATATACATACAAGCTATCATCATCATCATTATTGGCACTACAACCCTTGGTGGGTCTTGGCCTCCTCAATGAATTTTCCTCCACTCATCTCGGTCTAGTGCCAGCTCTCTCCAGTTTCGAAGCTCTAAGGCAGAGATATTTTTGAGGACGTTGTCACTCCATCTTAGTTTCGGCCTTCCTAAGCTCCTTCGCCCTATTGGCCTTGAGTTCAGCAGGGACTTTGGTGCTTGATGCTCGGACATGACCCAGCCATCGAAGTCTTCCCAGTTTTATAAATTTTGTGACGTTTGTCTCCTTCAATAGAGTATAGAGCTCATTGTTGTAACGTCTGCGCCAAAGTCCACTTTCTAGAACCGGCCCGAAGATACGCCTCAAAATTTTCCTTTCAAAAACGTCCAGTGCTCGCTCATTCCTCTTAGTTAGTACCCACGTCTCAGCTGCGTACGTGAGAACTGGCCTAATAAGCGTTTTGTACACTAATATCTTCGTGTTTCTGGACAGCAGTCTGGATTTATCTGCTTTTGTAGGCGGAAAAAACAGCGATTCGCGCTCACTATGCGCTTCTGGATCTCCTCTGTAGTATTATTGTTGCTTGTTATCAGGGCTCCTAGGTATGTAAATCTTAGTACCGTTTCAAAATTTTGACTTTCACATGAGAGAGTTGGGATTTGTTGGGTGTATCCTACGGCCATGTATTTGGTCTTCTGCTGGTTTACTATGAGACCCATGTTTTTGGCAGAACTTTCAAGATTTATGAAGGCATTGCATAAAGCATCGGGAGTTTTCGCAATTATGTCAATATCATCAGTGTAAGCTAATAGTTGCACAGAGTTGTCAAATATCGTTGCTCTAATCTCAATTCCTGAGTCACGAATAACTTTTTCTAAGGCTATGTTGAATAAGGGGCAGGCCAATCCATCTCCTTGTCTCACCCCGTGGAGCGCTTCAAAGGACATACAAGCTATAGTAAAGCATAGTATACATAGAAAGAAAATATATAAAAAAAGAAGAGCTATTAAATAATTTAAATAATAAAATATACTATAAAAATACGTCAATGAATACACATTTATAAGCAATTTCAAAGTTCTAAAATAATGATATCGATAAATACACACGCAATCTCTCCATATTAAACGAAATACGCATCAATACTATCGAACTTTGTTCCCCAGAATTACACCACAGGCTCGAGAGGCTGGGAATATAATCAACAAGAATGTTTCTCAGAGAAAACAAAAATACCTCGCTCGAGAAAATGTGTGATCTAATCGATACTCGCACCGATCAACTTATAATTGGAAGCTCAAAACTTTGAAGAAGATACTCAGACATGCCAAGATCACCTAAGCGGCAGACTACGTACAGCCTTTCCGATTTAGTTTGCAAAAACGGCAAAGATGACGCTTCTGTCACAAACAATAGTAATTACTCAGCATTTTTCAACACTAACAGAGGTGGAAGATATTTTGTGACACAACTCGAATATTTTAATTTTCATTAAACTTAACGCATGCAGAGTTATATTGAATTGTTTGGTTTGATTTTCTCGGAATGGATCCTGCAATGGAAATGTCTGAAAAAAAGGTCGTAGAATGGCAGAATATCCCAAAAACACAAAACCAGAATATTCTGAAAGTTTGTGAGAGCCTAAGAACATATTGTATCATCTTTGTATTAATAACAATTTAAATTAATTTGCGCGTCACATATTTTAAAGTACTTAACTATGTTTTCAATAGCCTTAAAATAATTTTGATTACTCGATATCTTATAAAAGATCAATAAATCGGTATAATTAACGAAAAAAATATTGTAAAGACACAAATTAATAATCACGTCTCCTGACGTTTCATCTCCACTGTCTATATTCCCATTAACCTTGTGATGATCCAGATAGATAGAGGGTCTTCCTAAAGTATTAACGATGAATTTTGTATTAATAATTTATTTAAAATGTAGATGCTTACTCGTCGCGAGTTGATATTTAGTTTTAGCTATTATATTCAATTAATTTGCCAACTCCTGGCCGCGGCTAACAATGTGATGAATCCTAGTAGATAGTGGGCATCCTATGGGGTGACCCGTCAAAAATACGTCGTGGTAAATAATATTAAATAATATAAATTTCATTGCAATGAATAAAGTCATTTGCCGTATGATGTTAGCGAAAATAGTTGTATGGCGCGGGTGGCAACGGCTGAGGTCGACAGATACGCTGTAACTATAAAAGGATCGCGGAATAAAATATTATACCTTCTTGAAATATTAAAATAATGTATTCTATACAATATTAATACTCTGCCTGTGCTAACTATACATTTAACTAAAATATATATTATTAACTGGAAATAATTATTCTGTGAAAATTGCGCTTTTGAATGCAATATTAACTAAAAATATTAACTAAAATATTTCTAACATCTTGGGTTCGCATACTATATTGATAATACCTAATGCCCTTTGCATTTACTAAGTATATTACCTAAATAGCCACAGCTATACCATCCTGTCCGTCAGGGACGAAACATAAAACACAGTTATATTCCTAAAAGTGCTACCTCTTACGCGACAAAAATACCTATTGCAGTCGGGCTATGAATATGAACTATTTCCGCCTCATAATGGCGCCTGGAACCAATACTAAAAACCTCACTAGAAATAATAAATGCGACTAAAACTCGATAAATACAATATATACTATTCGTAATACGTCGTTGAATTGGCACATGAATCATCTAATGGATGAAGGACCCCGTTGTGTATCGTAATAACTTCAAATTCTTTTATAGGAGCAGTGTGGAAACAATTGCATAATATTACGTAATAAAAACATCTAACGAACCTAATAATCTATACATTTATGTTACAATAAAATACGTTCACTAGAAAGAATTCGTGTATTAGAAATAAAACATTTTCGATTGGAGACAAACCAGTAAATCGTTCGAACGGCGCAAAGGGAAAAATTCACACATATTAAATAACATTGAAATTAATAATCATAAACACTTTGTATTAGCAAATTCTTACCTTGAATGGTGTCGTCTTAGACGTGTATGAACCTGTTCATATTAATTGCGTGAGAAAATAATACATATATTTGCTATTTACGAAATACGACATTTTTGAAGCGAAACTTCTTTATTAATAAGTAGATAAGGTCTCGGGGATGGTTTGTTCGAAAGGATTCTACAACAGCCCGTGAGTTTATATGAAATAATAGTTTCTTTGAATGCTAAATTTTGGTTTTTTAAACCCTCAGCATCTCTGCTGAGAGGGGTAGAGGCCCCGCGCCCGCCTAAACCCGGTGGCCGACTTCCTAAGTGACTAAACGGCCCCCCTTGTTCCTCCGGAACTTACTGCATCCCGAGACTCTATCTCTTCTTTACGAGATGTGATCCCGTGACGCCCCTCTTTTAGGCTTATAATTGAGAAGGCCGTACTCTTTTGGTACGAGTTTCTGATGATGTGTGTTGTCTTGAGGCGCCTTTCTTTTAGGCCGGTGTTTGAAGAATCATGTACTCTTTTGGTACGAATTGATGACGACATTAGCCTCCTTTGCGGGCATAGTCAGCGATGTTACAAATTATTGTGCAATCTCATTATGCCTTTCAGAGCGGCGTCCCACGATTCTGCATCTTGCAACATTTACTTTGGACAAATGTTAGAGTGTTAGTAACATATTTATAATATCCCAGCTATTCCATATGAGTGAATGATTTTTATATTTATTCTGGCCCTGTCTTTCTTACAGAGGACGAAATAGAAGTTAACGTTTTCTATCAAGGTTTTACAGCATTCAAGCATGGAAATCCTTCCAAAGACATAGGGAACCTTTTTGTTGGTTTAAGTAGTTTGCGCCAGATGAGGTTAGGTGGTCGGTTTATTGACGACCCCGAGCAACAAGGAGGACCCCGCCTTTAAGGGGCCCTGCAGGGGCTTGTGCGGGTTCCACGCCCAAGTGCCGGCAATCATCCACCCCTCAGCCAGCTAGGCTAACACAAACCAGATATCCCCAATCTTTAGTTAGACTTCCCCATTCTGTCCTTTACTCGTCATTCTGAAGCTACTTGTTAAGCTAGATGTACCGAGGTACTCAAATCATAAAGAGTTAACTGAAGACCGGATTGCGCAATACTTATGCAATACAGTAATTATTATAATGCTACTAAGTAATTCATATAGAAATCCGTGTATTCAAATTTTAGCATAAACGGTATGAAATTCGCTTTGCATAAAAAATACACCCGTTTGGAACGGAATTCTTGTACGATTTGAACCAATATCACACAAGCAATCGTGATATTTAATTACACATAATTATTCCGAACTCAAATATTCCCAAAATAAATACATTTCGATAGTGAAAATAATTAACCGTAATAGATAATATGAATATGATCCTTATCTGTTACTCTTTGTGGCGGAATCCTCCTTCTGGTGCTGCGGGATGGTGGAATCTCTATACTTCGCCGCTGCAAGACCCGCTTTCTCTCAAGCTGGCAGCTCCTTTGCTCGCAACTGATGATCTGGAACTCGGGGCTCCGTCGGTAGTCTGTTGGGCAGCGCTCCCGCTCGCAAGTCTGGTCTCGAACTGAAGGGGCTGAGTATATCGAGTTCGCTCCTTTTATAGTAATGATTTCACCATACCTCTGAAATCCACGCTAGTGCAGTGACTCATCCTATGCCCGATGACCTCACCGCCGGCGCTCGCCATTGGCCGGACTCAGCCATCAGGACGGTCGCCTCCGGCTCAACCCGTCGAAAGGTAACGCGTGCCTGTGATTGGTCCGTTTCGTTAAAATAACAGTAAAGCACCCGCTACACGCGAGACTTGCTGTTCCGATTCATAAATAATAAAGGCTCGTTCGCACCTACTCACAAGGTCGAGTCTATTAGGATTGGCAAACGATATTATTTTGACACAGAATTATATCTAAGGTATAATAAAGACCTAAGAAATATTACTTGTATAGCTGAATATTCAATATTTTGTTAGCCTCTTGTAATACATGGAATCTTGAGAAGAAATATATCAGGCTTTTACTTTTAAACGATTCAAACCAGAAGAAATATATTTTTGATGTCCATACTTGGCCTTTTTGAATATTATTATTTTAAGATTTTCTAAATTTGTTAAATCTATCTCTATGTCGACCATCACAAGTTTTTTAAATCATCTATACTCACATTTAATTAATGCATAGTCAAGATGGCTTTAGTGAAAGAGCACAAATCAGAGGAAATATAAATATACTTAGGTAAATTCCATAAATCAGCCATGTAAAATGTATAACAGCCATAAAACAACCAGTACACGTAACTAAGAATATAGTAGTTTATTATTTACTTAAATAGTTTACTAATAAGTATAAAAACATTATATAAAAGTTTAAAAATACAAACAATTATTTTATACTGATTCAACAATGTATGTAAATAAATAATAATGTACTATCTTTGACGAAACAGTAAAAACAAAAAAAAATCTGTAATTTTTGTGTAATGTAAATGTAAAATATACATAAAAATTAAATAATTTTCTTCGTTTTACCCGCATCATTTGCGAACTTCGGAGCTTATCGTTTAATTGTTATGCTGGTCGAACTAACAAGAATTTAATGATCCAATTCATCTCAGATGTGCTGAGATTTTCTTTCGAGAATTTATTCTGCTCTTTCTAATATTTCCGTTAAGTATGGCAAGATGTGTAACTTGATAATTAACTTGAAATACAAAAAAAATATCTCCAATTAAAAAGAAAACAGACTACCCTGTGAAAAAATTTATCGTGTTATTTTGCAAATAAAATTTTCGTTTTGTAAAAAATTTTTTGATTATTGGCTTTTCTTCAATCATTTCTTTTTCAACCACTTAGTGATAAAAAATTAAAGTATTATTATTCAAATATTTAACTTGATTTTAAATTATAAAATCAAAAACAATATACTTATCATCACAATAAGACAAGCAATTTAAACAAATACTATTATATTCAAATTCTCATCTAATGATCAAAAAATAAGATGTCTATTTTTAATAAAAACGAATGAAAGATGTTTGTTTGCGTTCCTTACAACATTTTAAAATAAGTTCTTAATTGTAAATAATCTTTTATATATCTTTCTGATAAATGGTAAAAAAATATATTTTGGGTATTTACTTGTACATACGTAAACAAATATATTCATGTTTTTTCGTTAAAAGTTTGAAAAATTGTAGTTGGTTAGTATCACTCGTGTAAGTGATACTAACCAACTACACAATAACTTAAGTCCATCTGAGCTGATATACATAGAAAGTGGTTTATGAGAATTGCTCTTATAAATCACCTTCTGTTGAGAATCCAAACACGAACGTTTTAAGTTATACCTGTATCAATATAACGCGCAAACTTATTCATACAATGGGGAACGAAACGTGCGAAAAATGTTTATTTCATGTTCCGAATGCATGCTGGCTTGCACGGTTAAGAAACTTTTCTATGTTCATGTTTACCATAATCGCTTACACGGGCAATATTTTACAAGGAAATCTCTATGCGAACAAGATGTAGATTTGCCGCTGGGACCTGCTGAAGTTCCCACCGGCTGCATGAATTGACAACTCGATGCTTTTAACTTAAGATACCTTTTAAGACTTTACAATAAATACTAGATGTGTACGAAAGAAAGGACGTTTTTTTAAACTGGTTAACTTTATCAGCTAGTTGTGTCTGGCCATCTTGATTGCAAGCAATTTTATTGGATGTATTTATTTCGTAATATCCGAATTTATTTCACGCATCAAACTAGTAGTAGACCTATTTCTATTTAAGAAAGACAATCAAATAAGTATGTGTAAGCCGTGCGTACGAGGCACATAGTTACGTTGTGTTGGTGTTGACGGATATAAACACCAGCATAGCGAAACAATGTGGCTCGTACGCAAGGCGTACATATACTAATTCGATTGTCTTACTTAAATAGTTGTAGTAACTCAACTAGTAGTGCTGTACTGCCCTTATAAGCATAAAGGTATCTTCTTGCAAAAAAATATAAAATGGGTTAAATATAAGAATATTCTATAAGTTAATAATTATTGTAAACCATTGAACATTAAGCAAAAAGCAATAAAATTTTATTTATTTTAATATTGGTGTTTTTCATTTACTATACAAAGTTCGTAAATAAACAAAGGTCTCGTACCTTAAATTTTTTTTTCAAATAGTTACATTTATGCTCATGAGGACAGTACACATAGTGCTGACGAATCTCTTTAACTTGCAGAAAGTACCCCACTAGACACCAGACTGGCTCCAATCTACCTTTGTTATCTTCCCAAAGAAAGCCAGAGCAAGTGACCATTTCACATAAATTTATGAGTCACTTATTAAAGATATTTTTGCCAATAATACATGAATACATATTCGTATATCGCAAAGTGGAAGAAAAGATAAGTGTTATACAATTTGACTTTCGAAGTGGATTGTGTACTCGGGAAGCATTATTAAGTATAAATGTTCTGATTCAAATATGTAGGTATAGATATGAATACAAATATGCAAGCATGCTTTATTGACTTCCTTAAAATCATTTGACAGAGTGAGAGGTCAAAAGCTTACTTGATAGATGATAAAGATTTTAAAATAAGTAATCTCATTCGGCTTCGTCGATTACTGCAAGATGTCTTTTAGGTAATATTATTAATACAATTTATAAGAAAAAAATTCTTTAAACCTTTCTTTTTGAATTCTTAACATGTTTCGGGGCTAATATTCCCTTTATCAGGATACAACAAACGCTTAAAAATCGAAGTAAAGTATTAACAAAATAAAACATAAATATATGGGAAATGAATAACCTATTAAGAACTAATCTAACAACAAATTTAAAAGGTAACTGTTTGCAAAAAGGACTTCGTTAATTTTAATACTTAATTTTTCTTATTTCTTTAATTATAATTTATCCAACTGTAATCTAGGTATTTTTATTAAAACCCACTGTAATCCTAGGTTATTTGTATGTTAAATAATTTCAAACTCTTATTAATATCAAAAGAATGGTTTGTTTCCAAAAGGCGATTAGATTAATCAGAAAAATTATTGCTGTTAACATTTTAACATTTGTTTACTGTATTTTTTATTATATTCAGACTTTTTTCGGTCTTCATCATTTAAAAACAAATGGCGGCTCTCGTAGCCTTATGGGCATGATATTAGCTTCTCACACTGGGATTCCGGGTTCGATTCTCGGTGAGGTCAATCAATCTATGTGATTTACTTAAACCTTACTTTGGTAATTGGGCCTCGTGACCTGTTGAAGCGTTAAATTAAAAATATAAATAAAAATAAAAAATGTGAACCGTGGAATAAAATAAACACAGCAAATAAAATTTGGCTAGTTTGCACGTAACTAAATAAATAAGCTGCCGAAGTTATAGAAAATTATACTTATTGATCATATTCTCAAGTCAACGACGTCTGGGTATACAAGGAATTCGTGAAAGTCTTAGTTAATTTCCTTTCACTTCGTAACTTAACTAAACTTTACTTCTTAAAGTTAGTTACGTTAGCTTTAAATTTATTAATAGGGTTTATGTATTAGTTTAGTTTGAGGGAATGTAATTTTTAACAAGCAAAATATTTTACTTTCACTTTTTTGTTACCGAAAAATCGTGCGTCCATACTTAATCGACTTTCTGACAAGTAATTGCACTGAAATTTGACAGAATATTTCTGAAGACAATAAAATAATCATTCATTCATTTTACAAAATCAGTTTAATTATAAAAAAATAAAAATAAATGCTAATGCGTTATTTTATCGGACATTGTACATATCTGTAACACCTAATGGTTCGCAATATTTTAAAAGTGGATTTCTTTTTAAATATCTACGCATATTTTTTTGATTTAATACATAATACATATGATTTCTTTTATAAAAATGATTACAAATAAATATTAATAATCAAATTATTATTACATGTTATACCTTACCAAAAAGAAGATTCTTGTGTGTGGTGAGGGATTACTTATTATCGCTATTATATTATATTATAAAAGGCTTAAAATTCACTTCTCCAAGATGTCACATCTGTAAAGCGCCCTTGAAGCGTCATTCACGCAAAAATATCGTTATAAAAATTATTACAAACATAAACATACACATTATTTACTTTTTACCTTCCCACCTATATTTTTTTATATATCTCACTTCAAGTATATTATAGATATCTCATAGAGATGACGCGATAATTTATATGGGAAAGTAGGTATGAAAGTCTTTTTTTTCTTTTGGATGTTTATAGGGCTCACGACCAATCGTACGGCTGGCTAAAGTGATCAATTTGCACGTTCACAATTCCACCCCTGATAGACTACCACACCTATAAATTTTTTGGATGTTGTACATATGTTTAAGCTTGCACACTTACTACCGCCATCTGCAGTAAAAAGCTTTTTCATTCCCACAATCCAGATGTATAGAGATATTTGAGATTCTTCCGAATTATTAAGGTTATAGGCCTGAAAATTACTTGAAATTTTTAAATTCTTTTTAGACCAGTTTTTATATATTCAGAATATTTTGAGCCTTATGTCCAAATTTTTCAAGAAAATAATACTGGATTTTATCTCCAGGGGGACATAATTAATCAAAACTTATTAAAGATGTCTCATAGAGACGAAGCTATGAGATGAAAATTGTCACGAAAACTACGTTAGAAATAGCGTGACAATAAATTTTGTAAAATTTAATGGAAGGCTCGAAGCTAAAAGAATTTAAAATTTCATTAAAGAAATTGTATTATAATAATATTCTATGAAAAAAATTATTAGCAAAAAATATTTTTACAATACATGGCAATAACGTAGTTGTTCCAAGTATGCAAAATAAGGTGCATGAATGATATATATTCAGCTTTCAACAAGTTGATATATGTGTTTTTAGATGGAATCGGTGAATGCCGAAATGTGTAAAGGGATCATTAGAGCCAGACAAAACATGTAGTAAACCCTTTTCACACCTAATTAAGACTTCCATACATACGTTCCCATATAAAAATAGCTTCGTCTTTGTGAGACATCTACTATTTATTTTTAATAAGAATAATGTAACGCGATTAAAAAACAATTTTTAGTTTCTTGGAGATACTGACAATAAAGATACATGAGGGAAAAACATGCTTTACGCAGGGATTGTATACTACCCATGTCATATAACGCATTATTTTAATTATTGTAGATGTAAAATCAAACAAATATCACTCAATAATATTCTTGAAATATTTTTATAGGCGTAGAAACGTTACTTAATTAAAATTATCCCCCCGCGCTTTGGCACGCAAAGCTGTTCTAGAAAATTCCACGAAGGCTATCACTATCCCTACACAAGTCCTTATCATAAAAAGTACATTAACCCGCTGAATATGAAAGTGTAGAAGTAGTAAAAGAAAATAAGTTGTCGTAAGTTACCATGGTTACATTTTATTATCCTTTTCACTTGCAGGTAACATTTGCAAAATCACTTTGCATTCATAAATATTGAAAGCGATTGTTGATTTTCATCCTTTGAAAGAGTCACAAGAAAATATCGAAGAGTTTTCACTACATTAAGCACAGCAGTCCATTTCTTCTCAGGGCGAATAGCTACTGTTATGTGTTGAAACTTTCTGTAGGAAAAATTTACTGAAAAATAAAAAATGTACATTTCTTACTGGAATTGTCCTCAACCGTCCATAGAGTAAGCTTTATGCAAAGATACAAATTACGTACGCATATAATAAATATAATGTAGGTGGCATATTCAAAGTGTGGTTATTAATTACATTTAATTAAATAAAAATTTAATTTAATTGTTTTTTAATTGTGCGTAGTAAAATAATATTATGTAGGTAATGATTCGCAAAGTATTATGGAAATTATATGGTATTATGGAATGGCTAATTTATGTACTTGAATTGGCACATCATTGAATATTTACTTATTTATTTGATAAAGAGCTTCAAAATAAATTTTGATCCAATCTTGATCCAATAGAGTACGGGTACATTATGATGATACAATGCATATATAATTTCTCTGTATTCATTTGCTACACAAACAATATGTCCATCAGAAACTGACTGCGAAAAAATATTTCGCTCAAGGTAAGTAATTAAAAAAAGTCTTCGCATATAATATTCAAAATCTATTCATAGGAAATAATGTTGCTACGTACATCTAAACGAAACCATGGTTGCGTATATGTGTAAGACAGATAGGGTAAAATAATGTTCTATATCGTATGTAATAACCCTTTACAATTTATAAAGTATTGTCACGAGTCACGAGAGCCTAAAATATATAACTATATAATATATCGAAGTCATTCGAGCGGTCTACGTGATTCTAAAATCTACTGACTATTTTCATAACCTCTAGAAATATAGAGAAACTAGTCGATAATTCTCTAATGTGAAGTTGGGAGGGGGGGGAGGGCATAGAGGGATAGCAGGGCATAGCGGAAAATCCCCATGACAGCTCGCTTTAATTGGTCGTCAGTCGGCACGTGACCTTCACGTGCGATCCATGCCATTTCGACAGCCGTTTATGCTGTATAAAAAAAAAAGAATAAAAAACAGTGTTTTCGTTACAAAAAATACGTGAAATTAAACAGCAATTCTTTATCGAACTCAATTATATATTGTGGTATATTCAAGAACACATTCATATTTGTGAAGTTGTAATTTTTTAAGAACAAAGTTCTGTGAAATATTTAATAACCAAATTAATTAATCAATTAGAAAGACATACAGAAAAATCTAATTCACGAAAAAATATTAGGTTACTACTGGGATTCGAACCCAGGTCACCTCCTTTCCGGGGCCGGTGCTCTGACCACTAAGCTATAGCAACCCTCTATGTTTCCGTGAATATATCGACCTTATATGTAGTTCTTATTTTTATTAATTGATTAATTTTTATTTTTGTCCATAGAGCAATCCACTTTTTTGATACGGTAGTTGAAATTACTTTGCAATGCCACCGCTAGATGGACGCCATGATTAATTGAATAATACATTTTTATTTGGACATACATTTATACAACAGATATTATATATTTATTCAAGAACACATTCATATTTGTGAAGTTGTAATTTTTTAAGAACAAAGTTCTGTGAAATATTTAATAACCAAATTAATTAATCAATTAGAAAGACATACAGAAAAATCTAATTCACGAAAAAATATTAGGTTACTACTGGGATTCGAACCCAGGTCACCTCCTTTCCGGGGCCGGTGCTCTGACCACTAAGCTATAGCAACCCTCTATGTTTCCGTGAATATATCGACCTTATATGTAGTTCAACTACCAAAGTAATTTCAACTACCGTATCAAAAAAGTGGATTGCTCTATGGACAAAAATAAAAATTAATCAATTAATAAAAATAAGAACTACATATAAGGTCGATATATTCACGGAAACATAGAGGGTTGCTATAGCTTAGTGGTCAGAGCACCGGCCCCGGAAAGGAGGTGACCTGGGTTCGAATCCCAGTAGTAACCTAATATTTTTTCGTGAATTAGATTTTTCTGTATGTCTTTCTAATTGATTAATTAATTTGGTTATTATATATTGTGGTGTTTAGTTTTTCGTTTTGAAGCAGTACCTTCTGGACTTCATAGTGGGAAAGTAGGTATGTAAGTCTTCTTTGAGTATTCATAGAGCTTACGAGTTATCGTACGACTGGCTTTAGTGATCACTTTACACAATGTAATTCTATTTATGATAGACTACCATATCTATCAATTTTTTAGAAGTTGTATTTATGTTTAATTTGCACAACTTTCTTTTTATTTTATTATTTTTTATTTGTTTCGTGTATTTATTTTTTATTTTTTTAAACAGAGCTGCAAACACGGAAAATGTGTCACATCAATATTCTTACTATTTTCAAACTAAGCTTAGCGCTTGTGCTATGAAAATAGGACTAACTTGCTTGTCTGGAGTGAGGTTCGAACCCGCGACCTTTGGATCACGAGGCGAGTCCTAGCCACAAGACCAAGCTACTCTAATATTTTTATATATTGGTTACAGAATGTGTTACTTATGGTAAATATTGGTTTAATAAAACACCTTAATTCGATATGAGTTATATTTTTACTACCTACAGTCAAAAACTTTGTTATTCCCATGTTCCCATCAACTAGTACCTACAGATGTCACCATTGATAATAAGATATTTCTATATAATTGATATTAGTAAAATTTGCACATTCTTAAAATATTCTGAATGCATAAAATTTATAAATATTAATATAACGATCAAAGTATTGAGCTGTAAAAATCTACACTGATCATTGTCAATTATTTTATTGAATTTCATGAAAAAAATCACAGAAATGTACCTCGAATATTTAAAATAATTGGAGAAATCAAAAACCTTCTTAAAAAACGATCGATATATTTGTAAACTCGCATGAAAACAGAATCTGACAGCTGACAAGAATTCGATTTGGCTTCGTAATTGAGATGTTGTTTTCAAAAAACGTGTGCATTTTCAAAAAAAGTCCAAGTATTTCGTCACGTTTTATCGATTTTCGGCCGAAAACGGTTCCGTATTCAAAAGTCTCGAAACTATACAACTTTTACAGCCGCACTGTCGAATGAATTTGAAACTGAATTTGAATGTCGAATGAACGAATGAGTTTTTTGTTTTGAAAACGAATATCTGATACTAACGTCATTTTTGCAATAAATAATATTACGAATATCACTTTTAATCATTAGTATATGGTGACAAACAAAAATTTTCTTAAAATACGATCGAAATATTCATAAACTCGCACATGAACAGAATCTAACAGGTGATTAAAATTTGATATGGCGACGTTAGTTCTGGTATCGCGTTTCCGCTACATGCTGCGTGCGTAACTTCCGTAACATTTAAAAATTTACCCTGAATAAAAGAAGTATAACATCAATAATGAAAGATATAATTGTATTGTATATAATTGTATGTCTTAATCCATGGGAAAATAATATTTTTTTTTATTTATATAGGTACATATATAAATAAATAGTATTGATTTTCTTAATAAAATAAAATTATGTCGATATTTTGTACTAAAATAATGTAATCATTTTAACAATTATAAATTCATGTTAACAAAAAAATATTTTAAAACTCTGCGAAAATTCAGTTAATTTGTTTTAATGTATGAATGTGATCATATTAAAAGTGGTGTGCCACAGAATAAAAGAGCGTGGCGTTCTATGCTTTCTAATTATGCCCTCGGTAAAACGGTGTCATAGTTGGTTGTTTTTTTTTAAATAATTCATTCTGAATATCCAACTTTTTGAATTAAAAAGAGAGAGTGAATAAATGAATATTTGTATGAATTGATCATGTTTTTACTCGCACACATTATATTATTTTACGACGTTTCAATAGATTTCTCACATACAATCAAAAAAAATAATTTAGTTGTCTGTCCGTCCATCCGCCAAGCTGTCTGTCTTTCTGTCCGTAACTTCGCGTAACGCCCGTGACTTAATTTGAATTCACGGCATAAAAAAAAAATTAATCGGCCGGAGATGATGCTTGAACCCCGGGCCAGCAAACACGACCCGGTCCGCCTAACGCATGTTGCTACGGCCGCCTTTCCGTGGACCGCCAAAAATATACTTTTAACATATATTAAGGCTTAGCAGAGACGCAAATTCCGTCATTTTTTACGGGTTACAGCTAGTTAATAATAATTTTAAAACTTAAAATATAAACCAAATTGTATGAACTTATTTACTTAATGAAATAAATATCCATTGCAAATTATTGATGGTTTGGTATTTCACTATTCTCATAGATATTTTCTAAAATTCCAGAAATCCAGATTCATGGCAGAGGAATTTCGGAATTCCTCTGAACTTTGTTTATCTTCCCTGCGAAGCTTCTGAGATATTATGCCACATTTATCTGACCTTTGCTCAACGCATTGTTTTGTTTATGAATTATGGAAAGATTTTTTATTTTATTTTTGTAAATAACTATTTCTTAGATATTTTAATTAAATTCCAACATTCTTTTTCACTTCATTACAAGATAACAAAAATTTTCGTTGTGTTGAATATTTCACTAATTATTTTCTGAAGCAATAAATATTTTAAGCATTAAATCAGATACAAAATCTGATATCACTGTAAGAATTCACAAACACTACATTTTATGAATCAAAATTAATGTAAAATTTATTATAACTAATATTAAGAGTACTCTACTCGCTTGAAGAAGACTAAGTCGATAATAAATAATTAAAAATGAATAACAATATTATAATTAGCACAGATTTGTAAGGGGTTGAATATCAACTAAATCGGTATAACAGCGCTAGATAATTTGCTCAAAAATGAAATCACTACAAAATGATTATTTGTAGATTAATTTTGTATTATGAGGCCGCATAATAATTACCGAAAAGATAAATAACCACTTTTGACTCATCGATTTTAATGTGCTTAGAATTAAATGATATCGGTAATGTAAAAAAAAAGGTATTAAATAAAATATATCTTAATAATAATATGCGAAAATAAACCAAAAACTAAAGATATTATATGATTGTGATAATTGATATTTACATATTGGTTAAAATATATATAAATACAAGAAAACTATGTCTAGGGAGATGACGATTATAATTCATAACACTTTAATGTAGCTAAATTATTAATATTTGTTTTTTAAATGGTACAAATGTAACTATTAGTTTGTGATAGCTAAAATAGTCTTCGAATCAATGTTTCAACAGTTCCTACTTTCAATTTAATAACCAATCATTCGTCAGCTTTTGAATTATGCATCTTTGTGATTGGTACTCGATTCAAGATGTTTGACAATACATTACTTACTAGTCGTATAGCCATGAAAAATCACGAAAGTGGCGTAAATCAAAGGTTTCGTCAAATCCCTGCTCTTATAATGTGTAACGTAGTATATTTTTGACAAGAAGTAAGAAGCGGTGATGGCTATGTCGTTTAGTTGCCGCGTTGCCGTCAGCGCGTCCGAGGTTCTAGTCTTTCTCCAGCCGTATAATTTCATTTTTTAGCCGTGAATTCGAACAAAATTATTACATTCAGATATTACTGGAACACTAATTTCAAGTGCAAGTACGCATTTTCGCTACATGCTGCTTCCTGCTAAGATGCCTTGGTTCATGTTGCTTCCCGCTACACGTATTTCCGCTACAATACGCTGCGCGAGCTTAACGTCCACTAGAGTAAAAAAAAACGCTTAATGCGCCAAAACAGGATAAATTCAAAAAAAAATTTAAATATCAAAGGCACATTTGATTCATAGTTACCCGACATATATAAGTATGCATTTGAATACTCAGGTTTTTAATCTTATTCAGTCCCATATACATTCCCGATATTGGAGACTCCTTAAATCAAAGTGCGCTGATGCCGTTTATTTAGAAAAGCTTTTGACAATTTTGATCAAAATTTAAGTTGACAAATTCATGAAATTCTATTAGATCTAATAATGCGATTATTTCCTACTTCCTACAATAACAGGAAGCAAGCGGTGGTCTTGGGGAATTTCCGGAATATCGATAAACTTTACAAATTTCCCACTTTACGCTGCTGCTATGATTATTTTATTCAAAGTGAGCTCCCTTGACAACACATGACTTTTAAAAATGCCATAAATGACCCTGGAGTAATTGAAGATGTAAAAATTATTTTTGAAGATATATTATTGTATGGCAAATTGTCCTGAAGTAAATTCATTACTAACGTTTCATGTTCCTACTAGGTCTACCAGGCAAAATATCACTTTGCCAACCTGGAAATACAAATGATATATCAAACTCAAAGATAAACACATGACAAAAGCATGTTAATGAATGCGCTTATCTTTCAGATGTATTTTCAGATGATTTGCTTAATTTCAAATGTTTATTCATTGAAAAATTTGTTCCTAAGAAATAATTTTGCATTTTTAACTTATTTTTCTATTGTAAGGAGGGTTTATTTTATGCTTACATTTCTCCGTTTCCTACATGAAGTGATAATTGGGATCCACTGTCTGATTTGATAATTGATAATTCCAAAACTTTTGCTTTTTTTTAAAATACTTTTCATGTACTATATACTTCTCCACTGTATTATTATTATTATTTGTATCTGTTAACCGATGTTTTCATTCTTGGTATTTTTCTGTGAATTGATTACTTATTTGTAATGAGTACTTAAAGGCTGTATGTTATCAAAATAAAGTAAAAATAATATTTAAACAAACAATTTTAATAAATATATGAATAAACTTAAATTAAACAATTTACTTTTAAACTATCATACTAAGATTCATATTCTGAACCTAAAAACACTACAAAAATACTTATTACTTTACCATACTTTTAAAAATGCACTACGGGTATGTTCCCAGTCATTTAGAGCATGCATCTTGGGTCTGGAACCCGCAGAGGATTACATGCATTGCGAGATGAGAACAAACACAGAACAGGTTTCTTCGCCACGTTAATGTTGAATCGTTTGTATCTTTTATCTTCTACCTGCAAGCATTGAACTTTCGCAAAATAAATATTATTAGTCTGCATGCAATTTGTTTTATATTTGTGTTCTTTGATGTTTTATAAATATGTAGGTACTGTTTGATTTCTAAATACATACACATAAATTCATAAAAATTCATATGATAATAAAGCATGAATCACTTATATTTTCATTACATTAATAAAGGCGGTCCTCGTAGCCCACTTCACTGGCTTCTCACACCGAGTGTTCCAGATTCGATTCCAGATGAGGTCACAATTGATCTATATAATTAAATCAAGCTTGGATGTTTTTGTGATGTGTTTCGCTCCAGTTATTTGGGCTCTTGACCTGTTGAAGCATAAAAAAAAAATAACGTACCTATCATATTTTCAACAACTACAACTAAAATCAAAAATTATGATATTTTCATTGATATACACTGTGACATAAAGATATCAGTGATTAAACCTGATTGTTCCTGATTTTATTACTTCAACACATATAAAAATAAGTAAGATTCCACTTTATTATGTAGAGTTTTCACTCATATTAAGAACATTTACTTTCAAAATATGTATAGTAGGAATTATATAATTATATTTATACTTTAGCAAAAACATTGATTCATCTTCCCCTTTAAACATAGAACTATCAACTCAACAAAAGTATTGATTTATCTGGCCTTTTCAATTTAGAGCCAAATTATTTGATTTATTAATAAACTGACTGAATATTTATTGGATCATAATGGTTTGATTATAAACATGCTGTGAAAATGATAGAGAGTAAGAGTACTGAATCTGAGTTGTCTCTAATACCTATCATTTCATTTCAGACCCGCCAACAGGGGCCTGTCAAGGGAAGTCGCGAGACGTTTGAATACCGTGGAAATTTAATTAATATCATAACGAATTTCATAAATGGAAATATATATTCTTATTTACATTAGGGACCGTCTAGACACTGATTGTTTCCATTGCACGAAATCAATAATATGCGTGTGAATGAAATGAGTATGTTTCTTTACAAATAAATGATTATGCATAAAAATTACATATTTTGTCTGATACTCTGCCATAAGGTGGCTTTCTACGAACATGACTAGTTTGACTGGGATTGTAGTAAGGTGAGATTTTGAATCGATTGAATTATTGAGCATTTATTTCAGGCTTGATTATTTGAATGAAATATATCTGAATATAAATATATGCATATGTATGCGTAATTATTATTATAATCATCCCTGGTTCCACAATTCGGTACTTATGTATTTAGAATCACTGGGCTTTTTCAACATCCCACCAATTGTTGACAGCAAAAATACAAATTATATGTCCTTATTTCTGGAATCTCGCTAAAATTTCATTTTATAAAAATGATTCGCATATCAAGAAGTTGTGAAAACGAGAAACAAGAAGACAGACAACTGAATAGTTTAATATCAAAATCTATCTTTTTGGTAAATCAAAGAAAACTCTTTTAGCTCTTGATTATAACTTGAATAAGATAAAATAAAATGTACATGAATAAGGAATTGATATTCAGGTATGTTTTGGAAGTCGGTTGATTTTTAAGAAGCGATATAACTTCAGATTGAAAATTATGACAGTTAATTAAAATGGAAAGTATTGAAATGAGCTTATAGAATGTATTGACATTATAATTTCAAAAAATTGTGGTTTGGTAGATTTTGAAACTTAACGAGTCTGATTGGTCTTTAGTCTAGACTTGTGTCTGCTTCTCGGCAGATAGCGATAAAAAAAATATCACCGAATATAGATGTAAAAAGTCACATCATAGAAAAACAAAAACGAAGAAACATGGCTGAACTAATACCCACATACAAGTATCAACTATTCGCACTATCCTAAAAACATGCAAAAGGTTTAGAAGATAGATGTTTCAAAGAAGTGACAAGAACATCTGCACCTCGGCCACGATTTCTTGATCATGATGAAGGGTTGCTTCTCATATGAATCAAAGATAAGCAAATGCAAGGCGGCACTATTAATGAAAACATAATTTGTGAGAAGGTGAAAGTGATTTGAGTATTTTTTCGATATATTATAATATTTTACATTATTTTCTTTAGAAATAATTATTTCGCTTTACACAAGTGCTTCGCATTAAAAGTAAGTTTCGTAAACATATTATGTTAGTTAAATAAGATTATACTATATTCTATATATATTCTACCCCCTTCTTTAGGTGTATTATTATTACCAGAAGTTATTTTGGGTGTTTCGTGTTCTTCATGCCTATGTTTGGAAGCCTCCCTAATTTATATACACATATATGATTTATATATGTTTCATTGAAATATTTGGCAGATATTTGGTGCAACATTATAATTTAAAATATGTTTTATTTTACTTTGTAATACACACAACATGAGTTATTAAATTACTACTATAGTTTCGAGAGGAAAAGTCGCTCTCATCATCAGGTATAGATAATAACTAATTAAATACAAAATTTATCAATCTATTAGATTGATAAATTGATCTGATAGATTGATAAATCTAATCGATTGATAAATTTTGTATTAGTTATTATCTGTACTTGAACATGAGAGGGACTGCTCCTCTCGAAACTATAGTAGTAATTTAATAACTCATATTGTATGTGTGTATTACGAAGTAAAATACAATATATTTTAAATTATAAATTTTTCTTTGAATAATAATTAAAAACACTTTGATACGTTGTCTGATCTCAGGCAAAGTTTTTTTTAAATATACGTGTATTAGGAAACCCATCGATTATCATTATTTAACCGTTATCTGCACCCCTCTATATTTCCTCCATCTTTTGATCCACGTGAGGGCCACCATATTCGAAGGCAGTTATCCATCTCTGAATGGGAGCGATGCTCAAATTTTAGGAGGCAAATGATAAATTGGTTACTTAACAGCACGTGTCGCCACGTTTTTGCATAAGAGCAGTGGAAAAATCCAGATTTATTGAAATAAAACCTTTCAGAAAATCCGCCGTATGAAAACATCATTTTCGTTTTTGGCGGCCAGCATTATCAAAGTATTCCCGTGACATAAGGTGGACCTAAAAGATCAGAAGTAAGCTACCTGAATTCAATTTAATTTGAATAAATTAATATTTTGAATCTATGAAAAAAAGAAGAGAATTTTTTTCTTAAAGAACTTCACCCTTTGAACGTCTTTGAAATTTACCGCTTGCATAATTAATGAGATAGATTAAAATGTTCCCTGAATTTCAGCGCCATTGAAAATCTTTTATGTTCAGTTTTTTTAACAATTTTGCGGTATTTATTCGTCAAATAACATCCAATACGGACCCTGAAACTCCGTCTAGAAAGGGCGGATACTCATGCCAGAATAGCCCAGCAAACACATCATTTAAAAAAATATTTTAAATTATTAATTTCATAGTCTAATTTTGTGCGAGTAAATAATCACAAGGAAATATTTTTACAGTATGTTAAATTTTTAAGAACACAATTGTGTCCTTTAAGATTTGAACATACTCAAAAATATTGTGAATATAAATAAACTGCTCTAAAAAGAAAACTAGAAAATGAACAAATTTTCCTTCGTCTTGTAGTGTATATGTTAATATATAAGAAGGATATTGTTTCATACTCTAGTCAAAAAAGATAGTAGTCTCACTTACTAACGGCTACGGTTATGTATGTTCTGTTTCATGGGAATGATAAAAAACCTGTCCGTCATACCGCGGCTGGTATCGCGCAGATAAAAATATCAAAAAAGTCACATCGCAGCCGTCAGTTTCGCTTTATTCGCGGAATGTTGGTTATTCGAACCTCCTAGATTACTTAAGTGTTAACTATAATGTTCCCGTAATTTCCAGACATTTCTAGACGTTTCCCGAATATAATTGTAGTGTGTGGTAGTGTGTCCTTAAATATAGATACTAGAGAATTCGACCTTATGGTTATCATTAAAATATTACGACGGATCTGTACGTTTCATTTAGCATTTTGTTTTAATATATAAACGGTCAACAATGGTTATTTTATTTTTTCTCCATTTATGGTCAGACATGGGTTTTTAATGTCTCCCTAGAGATAATAGACTCCTTAATGTCTTCTGCATTGTTTGTGAGCAAAGTTGTCTTGGCAGTGTATCTAAGTATGACAGCCCTTGTGTTATTTTAAATATATTCTGCCTTTTTATAAATTGTAATTTGGTAATTGTATCTACCTATGTAACGAAATGTCCATGAAAAGATTTTCTATAAACGTACACCCAAGTTAGTTTTTTGTTCAATATACGACAGAAACCTCAGCCAAGCGACGTCATATGTGACGTTACTTGAAGGTTTAAAAGAGCGTGTTTTTTTATCCGATTT
This sequence comes from Agrypnia vestita, assembly GCA_016648135.1. NCBI lineage: Eukaryota > Metazoa > Arthropoda > Insecta > Trichoptera > Phryganeidae > Agrypnia > Agrypnia vestita. The sequence goes on along the minus strand of JADDOH010009294.1, from coordinate 7,419 downwards.
CATTAAGGATTCAGTATTTTTAGGTGGCGCTGAGCATTTTTTCAAAACTGTTTTACTGAGAACATTAATTTGAGCTTAAAACAAATAGTGAAAGTTTTTATATTATTATATTAAGCAAATATTAGAAATGCTTTGTAATTAATTGTATCCCTAATACTCCTACTCTACACACAAGTCTTCTGACTCTCATATAGTAAATAAATTGTTCCCCCCATATTAGAAATGTTAAATGATATTAATTTTGTAAGAAGAACAAAAAGTAAATAAATATTTTTAAAAAATACGCTACTGTTTAGATGGCTGCTTATTGTTTTCTGCTCGCTCTCATAGCTTTGAATTAGTATATTCTAAACATTATTTTAAACAACAACATATTTGAAATATATACAAGTAGTTATATTATTACACAAGAATACCGTTTTATTTTTCAAAATGTGTAAAAATGTTCTACAGCATTTACACTTTTCTATTTTAAAGTTACTAAAACGATTTTTTTTATTATATTAAACAATGGTTTCTTAATAAGTGTACTTATCATAACGAAGTTTTTGTCTAGGAGGACTGACAGTGATTAAATTTGTCTGTATAAAGTTTGTTACTGAGTTATTATAAATGATTACTTAAAGAGTTCGTAGGTGGACTTAGCGACAGGCCTAGTTATTTTATGTAGGTACCCAGCACACTTACTGAAGTATGAATTTGCGTAAACACCATCACCTATCAACACATCATTTGATATACTCGTCCACTACAAACATTCAAAGGACAAATCTACTCATCTTCTAATTTATTGTTTTTCTATATATAAGATTTAATATTTTTTGGATTTATCAAAATTTTCTAATTTTTTTATCACATTTGTATCTACTCTTTACATATTGCATTTTTTTTACTTCTTACTGCTTTCTACTTATTACTTATTGTATTTCCTTTTGACTTTTTGTAATAATATTGTTTATATTATTTCGTTTTTTATGTTATTCCTATGTACTTAGACAACTACGCTTTTTTATGATGTAAGAGCTAAAATCAGGACGTGTATTGATATATTGAGTCTTTTTACTTGAAAATTAATTAGAAAATTCAACTTTTTTTTTTATCTACAACAGTATATTTTGAAAATAATTAATATTTTTGTTTACTTCTTCCTGTGGTGGTTAGAAATATCTAGTGATAAGACTAATAAAGACTTATAATTTATTTTTGGGGTTGCTTTCTAGACCATTTTAAAGTAGCTATATTTGAGTAGAATATTTTAATGTTTTACGGTAACTTCAAACATGTTTCATAAATACGTTTATGGATACATGAATACAGTTTTAATCAATAATTAACATATGTTTAGGTTATGAAATTAGTGTGGTTGGTGACTGAAATTTGAAACAGAGAGTCAGAATGAGATAAAATGAAATGTTTTCTTGAGGCAGGTGAATGAATTCGGATGAGTAGGTATATTATTAATACGTAATGTTTCAATGAACCAATCGCCCTGAGCAGGTAAATTCTAAAGTGATGTTTTATGTTAACTATAATTTAAGTTTAACCTAGTGTACGAAATTAAGAAAATTGGCTTTATTAAATAAAATTACTAATCCTCTCTAAAAAAACTTTCAATATTTAAGTATCGATTTTACCGAACAACCTAATTAAAATCTTTGAAATTACTTTTTGTAACAAATTTTCCGAACAAAAGGCGATTATAATTGAGATTTCCTAAAAATAAAGTTTATAAGCTATCAAAAATCCCGTTCTCAATTAACAAACTTGAAAAAATCAGGATTAAATTCAGCTTCACTCTGTGGTATTCTTTATTACTGTAAAATATCTGTGGATACAGGGGAAGATGAGAAAGTAGACGGGCGGCGGAGGGGTGGGTGCCAGGGGGGAAGGGTAGGGAAGGTTTCGCCCCTAGCGATGTTTTAATTGAGGGTCGTCTGTATTAGAAATTTTTTTCAGCTTTCGGCTTTAAGCATATTTCGCGAAGGCTTTTCGTACTTAAGGAAAAACTTTTTGATTATTCAATAAGGCAAGTAAAAAATGACAAAATAATGCCTCCATTCACTGATTACTCTCCAAGGATTAATTATTTAGAAAATATAAATCTTGCTAAAGAAACATGTTTTCTTTGTGCATTCTGTTTCGCACTTGAAAGATTATTGGAGATACTGATATTTTTCATACGTATTCTTATTTGTTTGTTGAAATATCTTCATATAAAAAACTATTTATTTTAAATAAAATTTATTTTACGTGGTTACATTTAAACATACTTCTTGCATGTATGTTAAATAATAGTTATTTTTATTTTTTGGTTAAAATAATATATTTTCACACAACCATATATTGAACTTATCAATTAATACATATATGGAAAATACATCAACTAACTATCTAATCATCACTTTGTTTCTGAGAGGAACAGGCAGGAGGGAACCACGCCCTACTCTATTTCTGTCGTGATCATGTAAGAAGAAAAGAGTGTCGTGACCATCAAATTTCTTTCTGATACCATAACAACATTTAAGAAGTCATTCCTACTAGAGAGAAATTTAAATGATGATATGGTATCGGCAATAATGTGCGATACATTCTTGTGATGGAAAACGTTGTTATTCTAAGGAACTTAGGGCTTCTTATAAGAGGTTCACCATGTTAATTTATGTCAGATAGAGAAAGATAACCAATAGGTCCACTGAAAATTTTGTGCAGCACAAAAAACTCAGATATTTTCCGTCGAGATACCAGTTTGTGCATTTTGAAAAGGAAGACTTTGTGTATTATAAAAAAGGCAAGATTGTAGGAAAAATACGTAGAAGCTTTTTCTGTGCTTTTCCGATTTCTAGGGAATTAAAGAAATTATATTTTATAGAAGTAAACTTTGTTTACACCACTTTTTTAGGTAGGTCCTTTTTACAAATAGTTATCTTTTAAATTTATTTTCATGTTAAGTAGGTACTTTATTATTATTCATTTTCCATATATAACTTTTTAATATTTTGATTATCTATATTTCGATTTTAAAATTTAATTTTGTCAGTATACATTTGTTATTCTGACGAAGGGGCCATTGAATTTATTCAACAAAAAGTGCTGTAAACAAAATTTATTCCTATAAAACATAATTATAATGTCAAAACAAAATAATTTTGTTGTGTTTGAAGAAATTAGAGATTTTTTTTTGATTAATTTTGCATCTATCGCATTTCGATTCTCGCCTCCATTGGATGTGAATTTCGATAAATCATATTTGTTCCAAAATAAAGCGTACCACCCACCCCTATGCCCTACGTACCAATGAGGATTTAATTTCATTCTCTCACTGAATAATCAAATCGGTTATTTTTCAATATTAAAATTGCGAGCATTGTGAGCGCGAATTGCTATTATTTCCACCTCCAAAATTAGATAAAATCCAGATTACCGTAAGAAAACACTTAAATATTATTGTACGCAAAATGCTCATTAGACCAGTATTCATATACGCAGTTGAGATATGAATACTGAATAAGAGGAATGAGTGACCACGTAACATTTTGAATGGATATTTTGAGGTGTGTCTCAGGACTATTCCAGTTAATGGACTTTGGTGCAGGCTCTGCAACAATTACTTCAATATTCTATTTAAGGAGCTAAGCATCACAAAATTTATAAAACCAGGAAGATTTCGGTGGTTGGTTCGTACGGAGAGAATAAGAAACGAACATTGAAGTCTGCTGAACATAAGACTAAAAGGGTGAAGATACTCAGGAATGCTAAAAATAAGTTTGAGTGATAATGTATCCCAAATCAAATCTGACTTGGAGATCCAAAACTGGTAACAATAATGATAATGATGAATAAAATTGCGCATCTTCAATTCAGCGATTAATTAATACATTTTATTTTATTCCTGTTTTATACTCTGTTTCATATCTTTATCTGCAATACTTATTTAATATAAACAAAATAAATTTATTTTCAAACAATTTTAAGTCACACCTGAAATATATTTCATTCAATAAATGGATTTTATTCCCCATACATTTCAATGTGCCACTTACTCCTAGCAGATTCCAATTGTATGACGACTTGAACGGAAATTAAAGTTCCAGCAAAGAACTCGATGATGCCACAACGACCTTTCGTCTGCAATTTTCTCCATTTTACCTGGCAGCTGGAAATTTGGAATACTTCAATAATATAACTAAATAAAATGCACAGGTTAGCAGTCAATTAAGGAATTGTACACATATGGCGGTCAATAAAGAAATCGTACACATATAACTATAATTTAAATTAAAAAAAATGTTTGCCGTCGGGCAATTGGCTGTCGGGCACTTGGCTGTCAGGCAATCGTTTGGCACCCTTTCTAAATATATAAACTCAACTACTTATGCCAAACATGAATTTCCTTCGAATATTTCGCAAACTGTTATATTTTCCTCCTTATCAAATAACATCACTTTTGAATAACAACAATCCTAAGGCCACTTTCACGGGATTCATCTTACATTCTACTTTCGACTTAATTAACGTTGTCTATTGTGTGGTTATAATAATACAACAGCTGCATGAAATAAACAGCATACAATCAATCAGCCGTTTTCATACTTAGATCCGTACATTCCAGTTACTTTATTTTGTAATATCTAACTATGACACTAATGATACATTTATTCTTAAATGTGTTATATTTTGTATTTGTATATATATGGATGCGAGGTCAAAAATTTATTTACTTTGATTTTCTTTTCGAAATGTATCTAGATAATTATTTCCGTAAATATTTCTTAAAAATCTTAAAAAACCGTTAATTGTAAGTTTTTTTTAAATCTAAAAAATACCTCTTTACACCAATACACAAATAAAAATACAAAATCCAGAATAAAATTTGGAATTAGCACTTTAACATTACTACGCACCAACACACAGTCACTATATATTCAAAATGTCTGTGTTACATTTTTTGTATAATTGATATTTAAAAAAATTATATTTATAATAAAAATGCTTCTATTATATATTTTTGCGACTTTGTAAAAAAAAACTAAATAACTAATAAAAAAATAAACCAATACGTGCATTGCGTAGCTGAGTAACTTATATCCACAAAAATAAATGCACTGTAAAAAAGTATTTTCAAAAAGAATTTTCTAAATAAATAAAGAATAAATGCGTGTATTATTTTTTGATCGTTCATTAAAAACATTTCCGTCATCTTTAACAGAGAAAAGATCTGATCCATGCATCACTGTACCCATAAAAACTCCCTGTTTCTCCCACATTCCTTTTATGGTTATTGTTCTTACCCTTTCTCTTAGAATTCTTGCATGTAGTTTGCCAACCGAGCTCAATATAATAATATTCCTACAGTTTCCGCATTCCATACGAGACCCTTCGCCTTTGTAGTTTGACATGATTACAGACTTTATTGTCTAACGGTTTTTGGGTCATTTTGGAACATTGATTAAGAAATGAACCAAAATTATAATAATTGGTCATGATATTTTGACAACAGTTTTATCATACCTCACAGACTTCTCATTCTTCGTTTGCAATATCGCAGACCTAATTTCTACTATACCTTACTCTACTCCAATCATATCTTTATCGTTAATCATAAATGACATCACAGCGAAAAATGATATTATCCCGAAAATTCTCAGTATCTTTCAGCCCTGGTTTTTCTGTATTCACACCAAATTTATTTTCTTACAAAAATAGTATGTTTACTTTTTCCTGATGTGCTCATACTTCACATAACTATTCACTGTCAAAATATAGAGGAACTTATTCTCATTTATAAAATTTTTTGTTACACCATCAGCCAACGCTGCATCACATATTTTCCTTTATTTGATTGGTATACTGCAGACTTTTTATTCTGATTCACACGACTAAATTGATCTAAGTAAAAATTGCTCGAAAAAATAATAACTCGAATATAAATAGCTCGAAATAAATTTTTTCGCAAAAAGTATGAAATAAGGTATATATTTAATTGAATAATTCATATTTTTACAATTAATTAAATTATATAATGTATGCCTAAACATATACGGATGGTTTTCTTAGCAGTACCAAAAAAACTTATATGAACCATTCATTTCTAAACATTCAATAAATTTAAAATAGTAACAAAAATTGATCACTCGGTGTAGTCGCGCCAATATCTATATATTTTATAATATATATTCGAACGCCTGTTCATGGCAGAGAGCAAATCTCTACCCGGTACATACTCCGATGCGTCGGCCGACCAGGGCCGGCCTCAGTTCGAATTCGACCGCCGCCGCCGCTCGCAACATTTAATCAACTGTCATTACGCCCGGTCCTGTTCAAACCGCGATCTTGTTTCGATCGATCTTGACTCGCTGCTCCTCGAGTTTATTGGTGAGAGTGAAATATCTCAAGGTGGATACGGCGTCATCATTAATGCAGTCCACAACAGAGTGCCGAGTTTCAGCGAATCGGAGGTCCCGAAGGTAATTTTTTGCATTGTCTTTTCTATGTGCAGGCCTTTTCGCTTCATACTGGACAGCTAACTTGCCTTGAAAGTATAGCTAAACTATCTCCTGCACACTAATATACAGTAATATTTATGGATTTCTAAAATTTTTTTAATATTTCAAACTGTGCGTTAATATATTATACAAGCTATGACAAACAGTATGTATTATAATAGGTCGCGTGATAAGTGATCGTCTGTCATCATCTGTCGTGTAACAATATTTCACCGAAAAAACAAATTAAAAGATTCAAGCAATTAATAATCGAGCATTTTGGAGTAGTCAAACATTCGAGTAATTTGATTGACATTTGAACAAGAAATTATCCGGCTACAATTTCACACATAATAATTTGAATGTTATCCCATACTTCAAAATCTTCCTTTTTTAGATTCTAAATATTTTCACCGACTGCGCAAATAATGTTCTTTTTCTCGGAATCATCAACATGTGTGGAATAAACCATACTTACCGCCGTAATTAGCACTTATCAGAAATCGATTAAACTAGTATATAATCGGGTGAACTATTTTCGTTTGGTTCGTAGAAAGAAAAAGAAGGGCGTTCGATTTTTTTAAATCCGATTCGACACTGAAAGTCGAGGTTCAGCACTGAAGCCGATAATGATCGGTGCTACTCAAAATGTCCAAACCGAACACTTATCACCGACTGGCACAAGAAGGCCGACTCAAGGATATGAGAACTTTTGTGACGCATTTCTGTTTCTGTGAACATGTTTAGTGGTGCGTGAATTTTATGTAGATGTTGGAAGTTTCAAAGATAATGGTATTGCAAAAGTAACACTCACACTTAGCAATGTACTGATGTCAATAGTTACGAAGATGATAAACGACTTCAAATTAAATTTTTTAATAATAATATTAATAAATTTAATTTAATAATAATATTATTTTTTTTCAATATTCCTGAC
>JADDOH010009293.1:0-119962 GCA_016648135.1 Agrypnia vestita | reverse complement strand
ATTTACGTTCATTTTTTACCAGTAAAGTCGATATTTAAAAATTCAATTTCAACTATATTTTCATTCTTTGATTTATGTACTTGAACGGTGAATGAATGAATTTTGCGCATAAAGGTTTTACTTTGGTACATCTGGAGCATGATCTTAGTGTCAGTCTAGTTGGAACGAGGAAAGAGATTAGTTTTGATTACTGGAACAGTCGACATTTTAAATGGTGTGCTACAATGGGCAATATTTTAAATTGCAATAATTTAAAAATAGATGTTTGATCAGCAAATACTTTTCGTTCTTCCAGGGTTTTCATATTACCTGTATTGACTGGTGTATACAATGAAGGCTAAATATTTCCGTTAATCTGTAGATTTCTCTAGTAATGTGAATACATTCTATTTCAATTTATAAAATAAGAAATGATTTATACACACTAAATAATGTGTAAACGAAGTAGGTATCTGGTAAAAAATATATCGTCGCGTCGCGATGGTTCCAGAATCTATCGACTTTTTCGAGACCTTTGTAGAAGTTTCCAATTTACTTTTGAAAGGTGAAGAATGTTGTTAAATCCTTGAATATGTGCACTTCTTTCTGCTTCTATCATGTCGTGACAGTATGTATATAAATATATAATGATCTATTTTTGTGTGTATTCATATTCATGTATATGTACATATATACGTATATGTATATATACATATAAATGTCCTAGGGCCAGATTAGTCGCAATTCCAGCAAAAAAGGAAAATGTTGTATTTAATATTAAAACAATGTATCCAGGCTGTCTCTTAGCTAGTAGCAAAAACTTTACATGTTGATTATTGCCTTGATAATGAGTCGAAAATGTTAAATTAACCATGATTTAATATCAATAGTCATGGAGATATGCATTATCAAATTTAATTTTTTTATTAAATATTTCTGATTTATTTTTTGAGAAAAGTAGAACTATCATTACAGTAACTTAAATAAATTATGAAAAATTCTTTCACTTTAATACAAGTCGAAAAAAATATAAAAATATAAATTATCTTGTAAAAAAGGTTTTTAACCATTTATTTTGACTGTATTGAAACGAATAAATTTTCATAATAGATATAAGTTATTGTGAAGATACTTCAACCTTTTACAAAAAATGAGTCAGGAATATTGAAAAAAAATGCAATCTTTGATATCGCATATCTCCATAACTATCGATGTCAGGTCACGGTTGCTTGAACATTTTCGACTCACAATCAAGGCAGGAATCCGTCTGTTAGGTTTTCGCTACTAGCCATGAGACACCCTGTACGTGTATAGAATTTTAAGAAATAAAAAAAAAAAACAATAGCGTTTGACACTTTTTGGTAACGTGTTATCAACACGGTCACACATTACTTTGAGCGAACGCACACGTCGGGGACGAACAGCTGGGATCACACACGCCGCGACCACCCGGTGCCGGCGTGCCAGGGCACACACATCCAAGCGCTCATAGGGGTGTCCGCCGCAGATCAATATGCACGGCGTAGTGTGAGGGTGTTCGGCGGAGTCTAAAGGGCTACGATTGGCCGGCGGGCCGGGGGTGGGGGCGTGGCCCGGGCCGGCCGCGCGGGTGTGTGTGCGCGCGTGTGTGCCCCGCGCGACTATCGCCGCGGACATCGCGACATGTGAGTGATGTCTGTTGGCTGGGACCGGCGCTGGATATTGGCGGCGCTCGACGCATTCCGCGCTCTCGTCTGAACGTCTCCGAAGGTTTTTTCCCTCCGTGTCTTGTAAGTAAGGTACGCGTTTGGAACGCTGCGAAATGCGGTTATTGTGATCGCGAGTAATGTTATCGTTCGGATATTGTTATCATAATCGGTCGGTACAAAAATAAATTAGTCAAAAATCCGCGTATTTTTATATTCCCCTCTATTTTCAGGACAACAACATTGTTGTTTTTTATTTTAATTTTATTACGTTATTAATTTATAGGTTAAGATGTGTCAAAATAAAAATATCTTAAGACATTTAAGAATAAATTAAATACTATGTTTTAAACCACTTTATCGCTATATATTTGTCAACTAGTTTCGGTTGGACTCAACCTAAACTAGTTGACAAATATATAGCGATAAAGTGGATTAAAACATAGTATTTAATTTATTCTTAAATGTCTTATAATGTCAAGCCACTAAGTGTTTTCTTGCTTTGAAAAAAAATTCTTAAGTTATGAAATTATATTTATGCATTTACCTACACTATATGCAAATGAATCAAAATGAAAAAATTTTGACCTAATATTGAGTCGTGAATATTCATTAAAGAATTAAGGTTATTATTACAGTCGTTGGAAATTATATTAAATATTTTATACGAGCCGTATATTTTACTGAGAAGCGAATTTCGACGTTTCGCTGAAGTCTTATTCAGCGTAGGTGTAGGCCGAACTGATTATTTCTTCCGAGGTCGTAAATCATATGCACTTTCTTGTGGAGTGTTTACTTCTTCTATGATAGAGGTCGCCAGTGTGTAAAATGTACTAATTACATCTTCGGGCTTTTCTGCGACATCTCTTTAAAGGTGGAATCAAAGTCGTGAGAACAGGGAGCCAAATACTTGATAGTTTGTAACTGTCGTCTCTAATATTTCTATTACCTCTCTATAAAAACGAATATTCATATTTATGTTAGGAAGACATAATATGACAAATATGTACCTAAACTTTAAAAGTTAATGTGAATGTTTTGACTTTATAGGTTTTGGCAACGTGAATGGAGGAATGCGAGTCGAAGAATTCAAAATATGACTAGAGAACAGCGTGAAAGGAAGAACGCAAGGCAACAGCAAGTCAAGAGGTGGAGACACTAATGACCGCGCAGCGGCCACTTCAGCCTCCCGCAGGGCCTAGCAGCAATCAATTGCTTAACTTAAGCCGATTGCTTAACTGTCAGTAATAATTTAGGTTTAAATTAAGATACATTTAAAAAACTGAACCCGAAAGTAAGGAGGGTGGAATATAAACAAGAATAAAATTTTCCGTAAAAATACACACCTACCTATCTATAACAAAATCACAATATTCACATATTGCCTATTGTATTTCTTTTATTTTTGTCGATAGTCTATTGTTTTTTACTGTCTCCAATCCACGACAGAATACAATTCAAATTTAGACTTCCACGAAAGTCCACCCTAATACAAACTGCTGTTTTTTTTTTTTATAGAATTGACATTGGAAAAATTTGAATTTGAAATTTAATAGAAAGCCTCTACATATTAAAATGGGTAGGTAGATACCTACCTGTGTTTGTATTAGGGTTGCACTTAAATGGACGAAAAATGGTGATCTTATTCGACGCTATTATTGTTTTGGGTTTATTTTGTTGCATGACAAAAAAATCTTTGTGGGTAGGTACTTTATCTGTATAAAATTTTGCAATGAAAGAAAATGTTTTTTTATTTTTAATGTATTAACACGTGAATAATAAAAAAAATATTTTTATATATTTGATACAGAGAATGCATATATTTAGAAAATATGGTAAACATTTTTAAGGTATACATACTTCAATTTTGTTATTTCCCACATTTGTGGGGTATAAAAGCAACGGCAGCAATATCCGAAAAAAATTTATGTGTCATCGATTAATGCAGTCATCGAGGATTCATAATTTAGTGGTAATATACTGAATACGAGATTTTATACATAGCCTATACATTTACAGAAAACATGATTTTGGAAGGGATAGTTTTAGAATTTAGTCCATTTTATCCTCGGTGACTGCGTTCAAAACATTTTTTTTTTGGATATTGCTGTCTTTGCTTTTATACTCCATATTTCAGGTTAACATGCAATTAATATACACGGTTAATAGTTCAAGCGTGGTACACGTGCTTTTTCTAAAACATACAACGTGACACTGAATTTTATTTTCAACAATGGTTCTGATTACTCATTAATTTTTTATACATTGTACATGTGTTACAGTAGGGACTATCTATTGGGGTCATTAACAACATCTGTTTATTAAAAATAAAGTAAATAATTTTTATATATGCATACACATGTAAACGTATATGAATATATTCTCTATGTAACAATGTCCGTCACTGACGCTACCAAGTCGCTACGCCATGTTAGATGGCGCTGCTGTCACAGCCTTAACACGCGATCTAAATATATAGTAAATGTACGCAATTTTCGAATGATTATAGCTGGTATATTAATGACCTCAACCGTGGGAGATTTAGGTATATCGCCCTCGCGTATGTATGGTTTTATCATAGGTAATATCTTCGGGTAGAGCCTTCTCAATGGAATGGAAACCATCCACAAAATACGCTTTCTAATCCAGAAGAATAATGTTTATAGCGGGTTGATTTCGATATCATGATCGAGGAAAGTTAACTGAAATTTTTCCAAAATTGCATCATGAGACCTTCTGCCATAGGTTGTATTTCTTTAGAAACCTACCCAAAAAAATAACTATATCCTTCGGTACCAAAGCTAACACATGTTTAGTTCCTCGGTACAATTGACACATCTAGCCCCGTGCGGCTACTCGAGCGAGCGTGCATTGGTGTGAAGGTAGGTGCGGGTGAAATTTGTGATATTTCCCGAAAACGTTCTGTTTACTTTATCCAAACGGAATAAAATGCGAGCTTCGCAACGCGGCCGTAAACCGGCGGATTGTTAACGGTTTATTCACTTTTACGATTGTGTTCAGAGGTGAATAAAGACAAAATATGGCCGTTTTGCCGCGCATGGATGCTTCAAACGCGGGAAAACTGTCACGGAACACATGTCGAGGAACGGAGAATTGAATATTTCGGTCCCGCTACATTCGAAAACTACATCTCATCGCGTGTACCTATATTTTTCTAAGAGATTGGATAAATATTTAGAGGGGCTCACTTGAAAAGGGAACCCAAGCCGCTAGTATAAATATAGAAACTTTAGGACATTTTATATTTTGCACTCTCACGCTGTCACCAATTTTTTTTTCGTTGGTTCTGTTCATGTCTTAATTACTGCGAAATGAACCTATATAATATATCGCACATCGCGAAGTAAGTATTTCTTAACTAACTTAAGTAATTATTACTGTTTGCTTTTATACTAATCATTTTTTATATACAGGGTTATTTGGAAAACATTGATAACCTCGCAGGACTATATTCCTGCCGTGATTATGAGTCGAAAACGTTTAAGCAGCCACGATCATGTTATGGAGTTATGCAATATCAAAGTTTGCATTTTTTTCAATATTACTGACTTTACGTTGAAATAGGTATCATTACAGTAACTTATATCGATTACGAAAAATTAATTTGTTTCAATACAAGTTAAATGAAATGATAAAAACCCTGCAGATATTCCAATTGGAAGGTTTTTATTATTCTATCAGACTTGTACTAAAAGAAATGAATTTTTCAAATACAAAATTCGTTACTGTAATGATAGTTTCAGCGTTTAAAAATAAAGTCAGAAATATTGAAAAAAAAGGAATAATCCAAGAATATGGTCCCGTCGTTCATACAATCAAAATAAGTATTTCACTATATAATTTAACGTCTTGTTAATTTAATCTAACTAAAATAATCGTAATATAAATTAAACAAACCAAACCTAATAACCTAACCTAACCAAACCTAATAACCTAACCTAACCAAACCTAATAACCTAACCAAACCAAACCTAATAACCTAACCTAACCTCATATATTGCCTATAAAATGTCAAAATATGCAGTGCATTTTTCGGAACTTTAAAGTATAATATCTTATTTAATACTTACTATTTAAACGTAAATTATCTTTCATTTTGTTATTAGCACATTCAATAATATAGTGAAATACTCATTTTCGTTATATATGCAATGGGACCATTATCTTGGATTTAGCCAAAAAAAATGCAAACTTAGATGTCGCATATCTCCATAACTATTGATATTATTGAAAATTGTCCGGTTCAGAGCCTCAAGAAAGCACTTGTTGGAAGGCAGAAGAGCCTTCAAGGGATAAATAATAATAAATAAAATACCGTAAGTTTGCCTAGCGATTTTTGTGATCGTTTATCTCGGATCCGCAACGCACGTGCGCGCATTCTATTACGCCGGAAAAATTTCACAAAATTTCGGGCAAACGAGCCAAACTACAAAATACTCAATGATTCTGCTTTCTGCAAATAATTACATTTACACGCAAATAAATACATACAATCTGCAATTACATAATATCGCAGTTTAAAAATGTTTTCTATTACCAAAATTATCGGTAATTAGAAATTAATCAACCAGTGATTTGGTAATAATGAATTAAGCCACATTTTCCAAAAACCTAGTAACGCACGCCCTAGAGTTTGTTTGTATATTTTTTATTTAGATGTAAAAGATAACACATTTTTACATCTAGTAATTAAAACATAATTAAATTTAAAAAAAATAAACATGAAACAACATAACATGATCATACATTAAACTTACTTTTCATATATTTTGCAGTTAACCTAAGAGAAGTAGTGAAATATTTACTTCTTTCACATTTGCTGGCAGCTCATTGAACAATTTAAGACCTTTATAGTACAAACCATTTCGTGATCCTGCCAGTTTCGTTTGCGGAAGCCTAAAATCCCCCCTACATATTTGAATAACCTAGTTTCTTTTTTTTAAATCTTACTTTGAGATAACCTAGTTATTTGTCTAATATCACTCGTCGTGGGAGAGCGGGGATATTTGTAGGCAGGCTGGCTGCGACGGAAAATTGTTGTGGACATTTTCACACTCGGGCCACGTGTGATGCAATGGCGGTCGTGAACCGAATACGTCTCCACGTGTCTGGGACGATGTCCCGACTCCGCCATCCCCTCGCTGGGAGCTGCTGGTATTCATGTCTCACTGCACGTTCCTGCGCTGTGTAGGTGGCGACACTCGACAATTCGCGCCGAGGGAGGCCATTCGAGTACTATTTATTTAAAATTTAAAGAGTGAAGGCCGACACAACGAAATTTAGCATCGTCATGTTGGTGCAACGCCGTTAGGAATTTATGCATACGAGACGTCACTTTGCGGCGCGACGCGATGTATTTCATATTCTAAAGGCTGGCGGAGGAGTTGGGAGAGGCATATTTTATTTTTTAATATGCAGATCGTAAATGACCCTGATGGCAGGCGCTTGCAATGCGCGCATTGAAGCATGGCTTTTAGGCAGACATATATTTAGGAAAAAATATCGATATTTATGTGACAGAATATTATGACATTAAAATAAATAATATGATATTAATTAGAATATTAAAATATAAGTGGGGTATAAAAACAAAGGCAGCAATATTAAAAAAAAAAAATACTAATTTAAAATGTACTTAATTCTAGATTTTATATACCTACCCATTCCTTCCAAAATCATGTTTCCTATAACATCTTCGAATTCAATACATTATAAATTAGTAATACTCGATAACTGCATTAATTTTAGCCTTTGTTTTTATAACCCACATATTAATAATAACATTAAACCTTGAATTCAGTAGATTTGAAATATGTAACTCTCGGTATCTGCATTAAAAACATTTTAAAAGTTTTTTGGATATTGCTGCTTTTGATTTTATACCCCACATATTATTATTATTGATCATGACTTGAAAGATAGAATTCACCACAGAAAAGAAAAATAGAATACACACAAAAAGTTTCATTTGGAATTTGTAAAAATGTCATTTCTGCAAGTGACGTGCGCGCAGTTCTCACCTGACATTGCACCTTTCAAAGAAACACGCATGAAAAATTTACTTGTCTACTACAAAAAACTTGCAAACATAAAAATGAGTCAAAATACACAGTTCAGAATGAGTTTTTTCTCGATTTGACTAGATCTATGGAACAAATTTGTTGGGCGCAAACAAGTGACATAAATTACGAATTAACATAAAGTTGGATACCAAAACGTCGAAAATAAAATATCTAGCCATATTACGACTATAATTTTATATCGACTTTTTTAAGATAAGGATTATTTAATTAATATTTGTTTCCCAGAATCTTTACTAATGCACAGATTTTTTTACGTGTATGCGCTGCACGAAACCGTAAATATTGTCGCTGTACCTCTCCAAAAAGAGTCTAACTGTTGTTCTCGGAGAGGGAGTTGAATATTTTAATCATTTTGTGTTTATGTAGATGCGAAGTATAAAAACAAGTTGTTTTATAGGTATCGCAAATTCGCACATATGCAATTTTTATGCCTGTTAGCTAACAAAAAACAAACAAGATCTGGTATCAATTATATCACTGTGAATATGCGTGGTTATCATGTCATATAAAAAAAAAACAAAAACACAAAACTTAAAACTTCTTCAATGGTTTTTCATATTTTATTGTATTGGCGAATGCAGTACCGACTTCAAATTTACAAAATAAATGTATTTTGGTTAGATTAGTTAGTTAGTTTGTTAGGTTTGGTTATCTACATAATATTATGAAATAGCTTTATTAATAGGATGATTATAATGCCAAGTTTTTGGATTTTTTCTAATATGATGAATTACCTAATGGTGCTTTTATAAAACATGCCTTTTGCAAAATTAATGTACCTAACACCACAAAGTATTTTTCTTGTTTATGGTTGGCGCCTTATTTTTAGATAAAATGATTCGAATGGTGAAAATTTACAAATTTGATAACTTTTTTAATACTTGCAACCGTATTAATTTGATTTTGTTTTTGAAATCAGGACACTCAACTATACCGGGATACTTATGTATGTTATCATTAAATATAGCGTTTTCAAATCTCATTTACCTCAGTATCTGAAATCAAAGTTCAACTTTCTATCTAATCATGACTTTCCACTACGTTCAGCTGACAGTACCTACCTACTTCACTATCCATCTCCATTCATAATGTTGAACCACAATTATCTTCAAAAGCAGACTAAAGCAATTTCACCTTTCCCAAAATCTAGTTTAACCCTTCCTTGTATACCTACATCCATCTCTTACTCGTCTCTTTATCATGGAGTTTTGTTATTGTTATATTACATATATTCCAGAAACCTATTTCAACTGTTTCCCTTAATTGTGTGGTTGATTGGAAGAAATTGCCGACTGGCTATATACCTGTTATTGTAATAATCATTATCATCATCCTCATCCCTTTGTCCCAGTAGGGTAAGGGGCTCAAAAACTCGGTGCTTTCATAAGACCCATATTCTGTATTCATACACTTTATATTTAATAATATCTACCTACGCAAAAAGTAAATAAATAATAAAATAAAATTCTAAATTAAAAGTATAATATGCTTTTCCCCAAATAATTTAATTTAATTTTTGAGATCAGGGAACACTATACCGGTACATTTTCCTTGAAAAAATGGAGTAAGAGCGTTTTCTTCAGTTGAACCAAAATGTAAAAACTTCCGCTTAATTTAATTTCCAACTAAAGTAAATAAATGTGTTGTTGTGTCGTGCGTGCGGTCGAGGGTCACTCCCAGGGGATGCAGGAAGGGCTCGGTGACCCCTTGTGACCCGCCCCTGACCGGGCTGACCCCGAGCGACGCCGGGCAGTGGGCAGGGCGGCGAGGGTAGTCGGGACCGGTACCTAACAAAGGGCTCGCATGTGTTTGTGTTTGCTGCTCAAGTGCTTTGTTTGGGTGTGCGTGCAGTTTAAATGCAGCGCTCATTGTGGAATTTAAGGGACACTTTGCAGAGGTACTCTGCAGAAATGGTTTTAACGGATTACTGTATATGTTACTATTTTTTATATATTCCTGCATATTATATATATATACTCACATCTATTCTCTCATGTGGAAGTCAAAATTTTGAAACAGTACCAAGATTTATATATGTACATAAGCTAAGTTCCCTGATAATAGACAGCAATTCAGGAACAACAGACTGCTATCCAGAAACACTGAAATATTAGTGTACAAAACGCTCAATAGACCGGTGCTCGCATACGCAGCTGAGACGTGGGTACTGACTAAGAGGAATAAGCGAGCACTGGACGTTTTTGAAATGAAAATTTTGAGGCGTAATGAGTTCTATACTATGTTTAAAGAGCTAAGCGTCACAAATTTATAAAGCCTGGAAGATTTGGTGGCTGGGTCATGTGGAGAAAATGACCGAACAAGAAGCATCGAAGTCCCTGCGAATTCAAGACCGACAGGGCGAAGGAGCTTAGAAAGGCCGAAATTAAGATGGAGCGACAACATCCTCAAAGATATATTTATTTTGAAGATTCTGAACTGGAGAGAGCTGGCACAAGACCGGAATGGGTGGAGAAAGACTCTTGAGGAGGCCAAGATTCACCAGGGGTTGTAGAGCCAAAAGTGATGGTGACTCACATCTCACATCGTATGCTGAGGCAGATACTGGAAGCTCGTTACCCTCACAATGAAACATGATTTTGATGTAGGTACCTACATTAAAAAAACATGTAGGTACCTACATAGAATTCAGTAGGTACATTCTAAATTGGTAATCCTCGGAGACCGGCTTCCAATACCATACAAAGTCTTCGACTTCGGTACTTGACCTTAACATCAACACATACTCATCACATCAGCCCTGATGATGAACCCTGCAATGGGATCTGAAACGTCGGCAAAAGAAGTCAGATATACACAGCAGAATATCCCAGAAAACTACACAAAGAAGATTCTGAACGGCCGTGAAAACATGAAAACACTCGGTGATTGCATTCAAAAATTTTTTTAAAGCTTTTGGATATTGCTGCCTTCGCTTTTATACCACTAATATACAGGGTGTACCAGAGATAGCAGCAGGAACTTGGCAGGTAGATTCCTGACTATGTTATGAGTCTAAAATATTCAAGCAACCATGGCCTAATATCAATAGTTATGGAGATATGCAATATCAAAGTTTTTTTTTTTCAATATTTATTACTTATTTTTTGCAAAAAATTGAACTATCATTACAGTAACTTATGTCGATTATGAAAAATTCATTTGCTTTAATACAAGTCGAATAAAATGATAAAAGCCTTGCAAAAATTGTAAAAAGTTATTTTTTTTTACATTTTTTATTTTACATTTACTTTATTTTATTTTACATATTTTTATTTTTTATTTTATTCTTTTTTTTTTTTATTTTTTACATTTTTTTTGTTTTTTTTTTTTACATTACTTTATTTTATAATTTACAAGGTTTTTATCATTTTATTTAAATTTTATTGAAGCAAATGAATTTTTCATAATCGATATAAGTTACTGTAATAATATTTCAACTTTGATATATCTCCGTTATCTTTGGTATATCTCCGTAACTATTGATTTTAGGTCATGGTTGCTTGAACATTTCAGACTCATAATATTCCCCATCCAATAATACCGTACTGTAAAAAGTCATGCTTCTTGTCTCGCAGCACGTCCCTGCTGTTTACCAGGAAATTTGCGTTATTTAATATCTAGGTATATATTTTGATAGTCTATGGGTTGAGCTGAGTTTATCTATGATTGATATCCATGCGTTAATTACGGCGGGATTAATTTCAGTTTAGTCAAAACTTGTGATTTTGATTTATGGTTGTTTATTTCACCCCTTGTCCACCGCAGGACTACCTCTACCCTCCCCCTGGTGCCTGGTGCTACTCTCGTCTGATGTACGGTCAGCAGTAAAAGGATGGCGATTTTTGCATGCGCCTACCCATTAATGATAGCAAAACAAATTCGCGATCCGGAAGGACGGGTCCCGTGCGCCATTATTACAAAGCTGCCCGCTAACATCTGCCGGATTTATTATGATTGTTTTCAAAATGGAAAAAGATGGACGCCGAAAAGGGTTTGCGCGCAAAAAATACCCAGGTAGGTACCTACCGCCGGCTATTTTAAAGTAGGTACGCGAGGTATTGTTTAAACATTATTTTGGTTCCGGTCAGTCGACCTTTAGTGGAAAGGGCGCATTTTTTATCTTATGTTTTAATTTTATTTTAATTAAATGTACCTATTATATATTAAAATAAATTATTCTAGATTAAATTCGACTAGTGAAGTGAAGTGGGACACTCCACAGACCCAGGGTCGTTTTATGGGCAATAGTTCCCTTATCGGCCCTACACTTTCGCCACCAAAATTAGCATTTCTTTAATAGCAAAGCGATCGATCCCACCACGCTGCAAACCATGCCAAGGGACTGACCATCACTCTACAAAACCACTTCACCCTCTCTTGGATGCAAATGATATATACCTAAATAATACATAGGAAATTTATATTTAATTATGTACATTATTACACTAGATGTTAACCATCTGAATTAACATTTATTAGTTTTTTTGTGTCCTATTGGTGTGCGATTTAACACTTTCACAACAAAAAAAATTATCGCGAAATCGTAGCACCTACCTTTGTGTTAGCGTGTAAACACCGCCATCTGGTAGCGTGATGGAAATTGTTCCACAAAAAACATGTATTTGTTTTAATAATCAACAATAACTATGTTCTCAATATTGAAATCTAATAATTAAATGTGTTTTATTTAAAATATGAATTATTTATTAGTATTTTAAAAGTAAAACAATTGGGAATGTTGATAACTGAAAGCTTCATTTTTTAAAAATATTTTTATGAAAGCAGAATTGCATTACATAAGCATTAAATAATTCTGGTATATCGGTTAAACTTTTAATAAGTAACGCACACGCACAAATATTTCAAAGAAATACATTTTATCATCGACTTCAATAGGAGTAAAATGATTTTGTGGTGGCACTTAATATCTATACTAGTAGTATATAAAGAGGTAAAGTTTGTAAGTTTGGATGTAGGAGGTAATCTCCGAAACTACTCATCCGATTTCAAAAATTCTTTCACCAATATTTAGAATAGACTTTCAGGGTGGTTATAGGTTATATATTATCCCGTTAAAATAAAAGAGCTCTTCGGGTGAACTTTTTACAACTAAAATCGACGAAAAAATAGTCGAGCGATGCTTTTTTTACGAACGCTGCTTTAATGGTAAGAGATATTTAAATAATTTTTATAGAGAAGTTGTAGAAGTCAAATAGTTCTATAAAAAAGTCCGCAACGACACATATTTATATGTTAAGGTTAACACACAAATTGATAAAATATGACTAAAAGTTACTAAAGATCTACGCGTGCAAATCCGTGCGGGTATTTTTCTATACAAATCTACACCGTTCCCCCACAAAATAATTTTTAGCTAAATCCGAAACCCGGGCAACGCCGGGTACGAACAGCTAGTAATTAATAAGAATATACATTATTTTAATTCTAAATTTTGAAATTAGAATTAAAGAACACTTAAGGTGTTTAAATAGTAATAGTTATTCTGAATTTGCTAACCATCTTTTGGCTACGGGTCATTCTTTTGATATTAATAAGGGTTTACAAATTTTACATACAAATTATACAGAATCACAATTTGATAAATTAGAAATTTTGGAAATAAGAAAGAGTGTAAATAGTAAATTGAATATTATAAATAATCAGGTCCTTTTTGCAAATAGTTATCTTTTAAATTTATTTTCATATTAATTAGGTACTTTATATTATTATTTTCCATATATAACTTTTGATCTATAATTCGATTTTTTAAATATTATTTTTGTTTTCCTGATGAAGAGGCCATTGGCTTTGAAACATGTTGATTTTTTTCAATAAATAAGTGGTTTAAACAAAGTTAATTTATATTAATTTTAATTAATATACTTTATTTTTATCATTAATTTATTGAAAGCACAAACATGTTTCGGGGCCAATGGCATTCTTAGCACATGTCCAAGCCACCTCATTTGTGATTTTTCTATGTGTACGAGTAGGGGCTCCATGCCGAGTGTGTGCCTTATGTCGGCAATTCTCACTCTTTCCATCAGTGTGACTTCCGCTGCCCCCTTAGAAAACTCGTCTCGGCAGTCTGGATCCTTGCTCTCTCTTTCGGTCAGGATTCAAATTTGATGGCCATATATCAGGGTGGGCCATAAGTAAGTATATTCTAATTAAATAAATAAAAATAACTTAGTTAAACACCACTTATATTTATTGTCAAATCCAACCAGGTTTCGCTACGGGAGAATCTTAACTGCTTATATATATATATATATATATATATATACATTCAAAAATGATGTGCTTATATACAAGTGTGAAAGGACGTGCCAATAGTGGGGGTAGGGGGTGGGAGTTTGCAGGGAATATTGACAATAAATATACGTGGCGTTTAACTTAGTTATTTTTATTTATTTAATTTTAATGTCTCACCACCAAGTGTTTGCTTCCTTCGAAAATTTAAGTATATTCTTATTAATTTCATTTTATCATCGTCTGACACTCTTATCATTTTTAATCATTTTTAAGAGGATTCATCTACATTTATGTGATTAAAACATGTAAAATTAAAAACGAAATTGGTGGAAAATTGGGAAATAAAAACAGACAAGTTCAATAATATAGTTGCGCACTTTTTATATCATGTGTGAACTTTAAAAGGGTTGTGATTTCGTACTGTGAAAGATGGAACTGTTCGAACCCTTCTGCATGCACCCACCCATCTAGTGTTAAATTGAAAAAGTACTCAACTTTTATTGCATTACTCGTCTCATTTACTGCTTTAGCGTTTTGGGGACACACTTTTCTTTGTGTTTTCTTATCTGGATCCGGGTAAGTACTTTTGGTGGTACATTTTCACTCTATACCATTGACAGAAAAATCATCGCGGTCAAGTAGTTATTATATGGGACACTATTAAGTTGCACAAATATTATAGAATGAAATATTTCAGTATCAAATCTATATAAAAATTTTCAATATTTTTTTTAAACAGTATTACAATCATGTAAAATTTCCTGATTCTTTAGATAATAACAATAAAACAAAGTGATATTCTATTAGAATTTAATAATACTTTTTAGAACAACATTACAAATTAAATATTTGAATTATGTATAATCAGAAGTGCGTTTCAAACTTTGTCAAAGAAATGGAAAATTTAAAACTCAACATGCAACGCGACATTCGCCTATAAGAAGAGGTCGACCGGCTCGGCTACTGCGTAATCAGTGCGTATCAGAGTTGACATGTGCCACATTACCAGCGATAAAAGCTGCAGCGAAATCGTGCGGCGTGAGTTGCCATCGCGTGTTTAGCCGAGTGACAGATATCCGGCGCGAGTACCTACCGACAAGCGAGATGATTTCTAGTGCGGATCTGAGCGATTTAAGAAACATGCATCAGTAGGTATATGAGAGACAAGTTATTTAGAAGTGATAAAAGTGAGGCGAAGATTCTAGAATGAATTATAAAATTGGATAATTAGTGCGTGAATTATTCCGGAAACTTTTAGTGACTGTGAATTTAAGAACATTGCTCTAGTTAAGTTCGTGTTCAGTAGCTTTTTGTGAAGTTAATAAAACTTTAATTAAGTTTAAGTACCTCATTTACCTCCCACGTAGCTGCGTCTCGTGACAGAATTTTGCAATGCCTCAAGGTAGAGACCCACCTTCACCTCAAGTCACGCCCTTATATAGATAATGTATAGATATCTGCAAAATGGGGGGAAGTGTCCAGCTCTGCCAGCAGCTTAAAGTTGGCTGGATCATAAAAGAAATGCCAAAAGATGGATGTTCTACTGTGACTGCAGTCGAAGACTTTCAAGTTCCATGAAGCCTGAAAAGAATTTCATGTCTAATTCATTAATTTATTACTTTAACGAATCTTTACTTCATATACCCCACAAATGTAAAAATTCTTCTTCTTATACTATCTGAAGGCCACAATGACCTGTGTGTGCAGAGTTTGACGTCTCTTGTGATGTGGAATCCCAGCTGTGTTTCCATCTTTTGGGAAGTCTTCCAGGCATCGTTCTTCCCTCGGGTTTCCCAAGGTGTGGTGGTCGTTGGGAGTCCATTCTTACCATGGCCTCTTCAATACCTGTGTTCTCCATCTGACAACATCTCGGATATCACGCATTTTTCTGATTGAGTTTCTCATCCTGTCGCGTCGAGTCTTGCCTGTCATTTTCTCCAGCTCCGCCAATGGTGGTCCCGAGCCGTTAGCAGTCTCTCTTTGATAAACTCAACCCCCCTCACACTACGGAGAGTGGAGCCTCGGACAAACGTAAAACTGCAACAAAAGCACGTAGCCAAATATTTTACATTACGTCATGTTTATGTTGTTTTTATGATACGCTATTACCATTAAGAATGTTCTTAGGTTTTCACGGCCACTTAGAATCTTCAAGTTTGTGTTTTCTGGGGTAATATGCCGTGTTGTTACGACCTTTCGGGCCGACGTGAGATCAGCGAAGGTTCGAGATCACTTAGAAACAGACGGTGTGCATAGATCGATTGTTAAGACTGCGATAAAGTATACGTGGGACAAACAGCGCGTACAATTTCCAAAAGGGTCAACGAGAACAAACGGGCATGCAAACTCGGCAATCCAGAAAAATCAGCACTGGCTGAGCATTTTCTGGATACCGGCCATCATTTTGCATCCGAAAATCCTTGGAAAGCCTAAGAGTCACCATACGCGTCTTATCAAGGAAGCACTAGAAATCTACAAGCACCCGATAAACATTAATAGAGATGATGGTCTCAAATTAAAAACATCTTGGTATCCGGCGCTTCAAAGTCATTCTCGTCGCAGACTCCGCAGAGATAGTGATCAGACAACAGATGAATCATACATACAGCACAATACAACACATCATGACTTCGGCACGGTATTGCAAGCCGATACTTAACCACAACACCAACATTCAAGACAACGCATCAGCTCTGATGATGGACCCTGCAATGGGATCCGAAAGTCGGCCCGAAAGGTCGTAACAACACGGAATAATACCCCAGAAAACACAAACTTGAAGACGCTATTACTATAATTTGGTGATGCATGTAATTGTTAATATTATACCTACTATACACGATATTTTTAATATAGTAAGTATGTAAACTGAATCAATTTATGCGTGTACTGTTTGTTTTACACCAATATTTAATATATTTTCTGTCTCATATAAATCTAGCCCTACCTGCATATAAATACCTCTTGGTATTGTAAGGATGAGATAGGGATTTCAAATTTAGATGTCAACTGTGGTGAAGTACATACATAGATAATAGGTAGGTAAGGCTGAATGAAGGCCAATACGCCTGGATGGGTCTCATATTTTCAGTGATCTGATTCAATGATTTAAGGATTCAATTTAAATGAATCCATCCATGTTGTTGAAGATCGTGGCACCTGGTCAACAAAATATCCAGTTAAAGTCGCGATCCACAAACACAAGAAAATCCATTACATGGATAGACTTTGCAAGAGTGGTCTAGAAAGTAATATTGTTACTACTTAAACGGTGTTAGCAGCTATATACACTTATTTTGTGTACGCTTGTAAAGAGAAAGTGAAAAATAAAAAGTCCTTAGTAACGTAGATAATAAATCTTGGCACTAAGGACATATTAAGAAATTTTGACATTTTACTTTATTTTGCATTTTATAAACTAAATTTGGTAATTCTTCGTACTTATGTATATTCACATGCTTAAAACTTATCTTATCTTCATTTTTATACGCAAGCACTAAATATATTTTTGAATAATATTAATCTGACGTTTTATTCCTATAATTACTCGTAAGTTTTTCTTGATATAGGACATTCACTTCGTAGGGTAAACATGGGAAATAAAAAAATGTACAATTGTATTTGTCATTAATTGCATTTAAATATTTGTAATTAATTGTAGTAGAGAAATTGATGAAAATAAATAAATAAAATTACGTATTTAAGCCATCATCTTTTGTGACATTAAATATAAGGTTTCTATCAATACAGAGCGTAACATGGAACTCTTCAAATCAAAATAAAACATTCAGAACAGTTGCGAAACACCTGGGATTCGGTGATAAAAAGTAGAGCGATGGATAATGCAAATTCGAGCAGATGGCATAATTTAATCTACGGCTATAAAAAAAGGTGCGCTCATTGTATCAAATTAAGATTCTACCTGAGTTTTTGCCCGTCCGCAAATGTAACAATGAGCATTTTAGGATCGTATGCAAATTTTAGAATAATTTTGATGGGTGGTACCGACAGCTCTTTCGGGTAGGTATGCAAAATTGTGCAACTGCAGACTTGCATCGGCTGTGAAATGGGTAGACCCACCCTAAATGCATTTTTTAAAATGTGTCAATGAAAACGACGGGTGCGTTGCATTGAATACATTCCACGAATGTTTATTTACAATATTTTCGGTATGTAACTAAAATAATATTGATTAAACAATATGTCTGTGTAGAAAAGATGTAGGCAGGTTATATTTTTTTCTGTATTATAACATAAATAATTTGTAGTGATGATTGACCACTCACTCAATATGTTATTTAAATTATGATGATTGGTAACTGATTATTCGTTATTTGCATAGAAATCACTGGTACACTTGAAATTAAACGTCAAAAATACTAGTCTTGAATGTCTGTTACCAATCATTTTTATAATCGAATACCAATCATACAATCATAGTGAGTACGCTTCAGCTCATAATAATAATAATAACAATAATGGGTATTTTTGCAATAAAAGTTTTTCAATAAAATTCAATGTTGTTTTTTTTATATATACTACATTATAATTTCTTATTTTTAAGGAAACGTTTTATTTTTTCGCTGATTTTAATATCAATAATATGATTATTTAAATTCCATATTTATTTGAAATTTTATCATTATAAAATATGATGTTTAACAATTTTTTTTAGAGAGGAAGTACGTTATACTAAAAATTCTACTGAACTATTGATTTATAGAGATATATTTTTTCATCAACCTTTAAAATTCCTCGGTGTACATGTTACACATAACAGTTTTGTACCTTATTTATTTAGTATTAATACGTCATACATACATTAATTTAAATTACATGTATCTATACGTATTTACTATGTATCGGTACATGTACATTATTTATATATTTGTATAACTTAACAGTATCGTAATAACGCATACTCAAAATATAAACAGTGTATTACTTGATGACTGAGAGTACTGTGTAATGATTATGACTATATAAGTGAAATTTTGTGTATAGATGAACATCTAGAAATCAGAAATTAATTAATTAAAACTTTTTGTAGCAAAATGTTAGTTATATTAGTGTATAATCACTTACTTAATTGGGTCTACCGGTTTCAAGACGTACCCGTCTCTTCGTTAGGACAATAATTATGTAATATCACTATACACCACAAGTATTATATACACACTAACACCTTCCCAAAATATTTCTCATGTGCGTGTTAATCTAACCTACGGTTAACATGCACTCAAAACCGGTAGACTAAAAATCTTCGCAAGTAGTTATATACTAACATAACTAATTTTGCCTAATAAATGCCTGACCACAAAGTTAATATTTAAAATATTAAAAATAAAACTTTTTGTTATATTAGTTACTATGTAAATTCACTAAAATATAGGTATAAGGGTGTGCAATTTCTTGTTTGGTAGGTATTATATTATAGTATTAAAATAAGTCACGAAAAGCTGAATATTTTACTTATGAATTCATAAAAATTCACAAATTTAATTTGAATTACAAATATATATAAATAAGTGTCAGAAAACCATGCATCCGTCGGCAACCACGCTCGAAGCTCTCCCGCCCGTCGGCAACTTTCCGGGAAGTTTTCCACTATACCTACCGGCTTAAATTATAGTCCCAACTGAGGTTACATCATAAAAGATTGTTTGAATATGAACTTCAAAACGATTGATAATAAATTACGCCATACCCTTCGCAATTGGGTCTCAGTACGTCCATTGAAAACTCCATTGAATGTTGATTATGCGCACGATAGAATGCGCTGAAGTATAAAAATACCAGTCGTGTGACATGCCCACATAATAATTGACTAATTTAACTCTGTCGAAAATTGGTGAGGTCAGCCAGAAGCGACCGCTCATGGTGTGAAAGCAATTTTTATTTAATAAATATTTAAATCCCCCGTAACCCGTTTTTTCGCGAACACGAACCGGTAAAACTTCTTCCCGAACAATGTGCCCGTGCCGTTCCCGTTTCTTTATAACTGCAAAAAGCTTTTAAATAAAAAATAATATAACTCTGGGCTGCGTTATCTGTGGTGTGCGTACCGACATTGGTACTTGCGAAAATATGAATTGTACATAAACAAGTATTTTGGAAAAAAGAGAATATATTAAATTCCAAATACTATAATCATCATGATAGAAATATTACAAGGTACATATTTTAATTCGTAGAAGTTCTAGTTAACTAGGCGTGGCTGACATATTTTAATTCGTAGAAGTTCTAGTTAACTAGGCTTAATTTAAAATATTATTTCTATTTAATCTTTGTACCTCACACACAATATTTGAGTTATTTATCACTATTATAGTTTTGAGAGAAGCAGTCCCTCATGTCATCAGGTATAATCAATAACTAATTTCAATACAGAATCAATTCAGGGAAATGAAAAAGTCTACGGTCGGAGAAATGTTTTGAAATGTGATATTTTTTTAAGATTTCAACTGTTTCGAAATTGTTCATTATTCATCCTTTACGAGGAACCGAGTGCAGTAATTTTAATTTGTGACTATCGAAATAGCGGTTGGTATCAATAATGTGGTTGGCGAATTCCGAGATGTTGTACCTAATCGGTAGGGATAATTGAAATAAAAATGCAGTAATGATAGTTTTAACTTTATCCGAAGTAAACGTAATAGTTATATGATCAAAATTAATGAAATGCTTTATAAACGATTTTGATTGTGTTTTTGTATATATTTTATGATAAGGTACCTCAAGAAAAAGTTTTACAACCCCTACAGCCTAAAAAGGTGATCCGTAGGCACGCTTCTCACTTTAAATTTGGAACGCACGCCCATAGAGTGCGAAATACGAGCGACGAAGGCATAGATTTGGAGGCAATTCTTCATGACCATTGGTCAGTTCATAAATCAAGTCGACGCTAGGGTCGTTGTCGCGTCGTGCCCTTAGCTTTGCACATTGTTGGCCGATATTAAGGGAGTGCCCCTTTATTCGGTCCTTCCTTTGGTTTTAATGCGTTTATATTTCCAATACCTACAGTTTATGCATTTTATTGCAGGAGGTTGGTACGTCGTAAATCACAATGTTTTTAGTCGCTTAAATTATATTTAGTGGTGAAATTTCTGGGCTGTTTGTAGGGATACGTTTATTGTGTGATTTTGTGTTTATGCTGAGTACGTATTGTGTATATTTTGAACCTTTTTGTGCGTAATATTTGCCTGAAACACATCCCTTACAAAAATTGTACTTGTCTAAGAAAATTCAATGCATTTATTTTTATAATTCCTTCATTTTATCTCGTCTTGCTCTTGAGAAATTGATCTGTTTTTATGTTTTTGCGACCTTCCAGGTCTTCCATACGTCGTCACGAAGAATAACACATGGAATTTATTTTATGGTGCAGCATTAAATTTAAATTATCAGTTAATTAAATTTTGTACTGTCCACATCTTAAGTTATTTGTCACTACTATACTTTTGAGTGGAATAGTCCTTCTTATTATAAATTAAAAATAAAGCAATGTAGCTCTTATTGTGTAACGATATGTAATGACAATAAAAATAAAGCTATGAGACTAATTCATTCTTCTTCTTCTTCATCAGCCTTCGTCTTTCCACTGCTGGATACCGGCCTCTTCCTTATTTTAAAATAAGGATGAATTATAAATAATTATAAATAAATTAATAATAATATAAATAATTATAAATAAATTATTATATTATTAATAATATAAATAATTATAAATAAATTATAAATAAATAAGGATGATTTATAAAATAAGGATGAGATAGGTAGATATATTGGGGTCAGTATAATGTTGCAAGAGTCTAATATGATGACCGATAAGTAGATAAATATTTGATGTTATGGTATTAATTTTTAAAATCCTCACAAGGGATACATTAGTGGAATTTGTCAAAAAAAAAATGAAGGTAAACATAATATATATAAGAGAAAGATATATAATAAATCGTCTTTCAGGAAGAATTTAAATTTTAAAAATCTAAGATTAATAGTGCAATGAAGATCTTTAATAAAATGCCAGAGGAATCATAAGGGGAATATGTAATTTAAAGTAAACCTTAGACAAAATGTTTTTAAATTTTAGATTAAAAATTAATGAATATTATATAAAATAAATACTAATATAATGTTAATTTTTATATATAGCAGCCGGCACCGAGTGCCAGAGAGTTCCAAGTTAAAATTAGTTATCTGTGATAAGCGAGCGATATAATAATTGCGATTTTTGAAGTAGGTAATATTTTTCAGGCGCGTACAATTTAGAGAGTTATGTTATATAAAATGTTGTTACTATTTTCAAATAAAGTTCAACATTTAACAACGTATTTTACTCGCAGCCCATTGGGGCGAATACATGATAATATAATCGTGTCTATTGTCATTGGTTTACATATATTAACAATCATGTCTTGACCGTTATCTTATAAAATTATACATACACTTTGTCAATTTTGACGTGATGAATATTATTCTTCTATCTTCTATTCTTCTTTCTAGTATTCTTTCTAACTACTTTCTACATTTTACTTACTGTATTTTCTTGTGACTTTTTGTATTTATATTGTATCATTTTTGTCATGTTATACCTATGTACCTACTAAGAAAGTTATGACGTACAAACCCAAATCAGGGCGTACCTATATATTATAACAAAAAGCTACATAAAATAAGTAAAGATATTACTTAAATTGATAGAAATTATTTTGTTTTACACATCACTAATTTCTCCATTCAAAGGGTCCAAAAATTAAACTAAAGCTAATACTTTCGCTATAATTATAGAGTATTGAAATGTGACAGGTGTCTTGAAATTTTTCTTTATAATTGTGGGGATCTTTTGATTATATTACCTAAGTATTTTAAATATTTAATAAAGACAATTAACAGACAATCATACTTTATTTTTGAGATATTGGTTCGTGCCCATTCTTGGACTCATTATTCAATAACAGTTATTAAATAACCGAAACACACCAATATTTAAAGTTAATTAAATCATTCCGGATACTTAGCGATATCCGTCATTCAAGCCAATCTCACGACGTCTTGCAAGATAAAACAGACATAACTCGCGCTGTTTCATTTGAATAATTCGGTCGGCCGCCAAAAGAACAGGAACTCATTTGAATCAGGCGCCAATAACAGGCGGTTAAGTTTTAAAAACATTTACGGGAACGCAAACTCCAAGACGCGAGCGAGTGGGAGGGAGACGGCAGACCGGCGGGAAAAACTGGAGAAATATTAGGCGGGAAAGAAAGAGAAGAGCTCTGCAGGAAAAGATTGCCGACGGAGTCGCTAATTATGAATGGAGAAAAGTTGCCGCGCGGGCGTTCCTCGTTCAAAATGGAAACGAGCGCAGTGGCGTCCCGTGAGGTGGAGCTGTATCTGATAATTTTGAAATGTACATTTTTGATACTTCTCTGTACTTAACTCTGTTAGAAGGTGAAAATTTAGATAACACCGGAGGAGGAAATCGGATAAGCGAGGCTTGAGGTGAGCATTTCTGCGAAGCATCATCGTGCAGAAGATTTGAGGAGATAAAGACTATCTCATTAAGAAGACGTACTGAGAGATAAGATGAAGATCAGTACACATTGACCGCTGAGTCAATGTAGTCAATGATTCTGGATTTCTCCAGACAGTAGTGATGTTCAAAACCATTATTTTAACCGGTTACACAATAAGCGTTATTTCTGAATTGTATCATGATCGAATTGTGTATGTATATGATTGATACCTGAGATTTAACTGTTATCTGGTGTGCTGATGGTTGCCCGTCGAATTGCAAAAAATCAGTTAACCGAAAACTATATGATAGGGTTAGAGGCAAACGTGCCTCTTTGCAAATGACGAGAATACAGGGCGATGTATGGCGTATGGCTTGTCATATTCACAATTGATAACTAATTTTGAAATGATGTTTGTATGTTTTAGGAGCATTTTATTAAAAGAATATTGTTTTTATTTGATTGAGATTTATCTATACTTCGACTATTGAATAGTGTTTTTTTTCTAACCCTCCCTATGTGCTTTTTTATAAAGATAATACAGTGAGGCAGAAATTCGTCTGAAACAATTAAGCATTTTTAAAATTTATCTGGTATTGTCACATGTACATATATATTTATACTTCATTAGAATATCACGATTTAAATTAATTAGTTTGTTTGAAATATATGTATTTATAGATATCTACAAAATTTAAGAATATAAACCACATCCCTTGCTTAAATCAGATGTATGAAAGCTTAGAGTTGGCAGAAGATAAATAAAATCAATGAATTAGAAATGAGATCCCTTTTTTTTATTTAAAAAAAATATTGTTACAGAATAACATTACTGGTATTTTCATTTATTTAGAGAGCTCGAGTAATGTACCTTGGAATTCTTAATTAATAAATACAAACTTTAAAAATCCCCCCCGCCAATGGCCGTTTGGCACTGAACCGAATATAGCTCTAGGTCAAGGTCGCATTTTCTTTTTACTACGGAGTATCAGAATTCTTCACCAGCGCTGGGATCGCACCACGTGGCACGGAAAGATCATTCGCCTTTCATTAACTCGGAGCCGAGAAAAACACACACTTTTGGGGCGCTGAGTGCATCAGACGCGACTTACTTCACTAATTTAATAAGGGAACGTTTTTATAAGGCTTTTATAAGTTTATAAGTGATATTTTTAATACTTATCGTGAATACCTTACAATCATTCATTGCGATCAATCAAATTACCTTCGTGTTGATTTTCGTTTCAATTATTTTAAATTATTTATGTAAATTTAAAATAAATAATTTTTTTATAATTATTATTATTAAGTTCTGCGGGTTAACTATTTTTAGTGAGATAGCTGTTTCGGCTTGCAAAGCCATTATCAAACATCGTCAGATCATCACACACAAATATCAAACAATTATATAATCGACTTATTTATAATTTTTTTAGGTTACTCCTTCCCCTTTAGAGTAATTAGATATTTTTGGTGAAGCCCTATATTAATTTTCTTTTTTTCCCGGGCACTTATCATTAAAGCTGCCTCAGAGAGCTTATTAAAATTAAATTTATTTTAAATTTCACTTATAATAATATTTATTTAAATTTAATTAATTTTAAAATTCATAAAGAATAATTATTAAAATTTAATTTATTTTAAATATCGCTAAAAAATTTACATTTAAAACTTAACTTATATATATTTTAAACTTAAAAAAATCTGATTGTTTCCGAAACCTGTTGAAAAAATATAAAAAATCAATTGATTCAATCAAAATCAAGTTAAAAATAAATTAAAATACACATTAATGTGTTTAATTTTTCAAATTGATTCAGGTGATGCGGAGGGGTCAAGCATAGACGAGTAGAAGATGTTGGATGAGGCCTATATCCAGCAGAGGAGAGAAGAAGGCTGAAGAAGAAGGGAAATAATATGTTATATCAAGCTTATACCTATCTAAATTTTTATGACTGAGACAGCATAACTATAACTTATGTATTGGCGTGGTACATTTTTTACTTCCCTTATTTTAACTCGTGGCGTCTGCTTGCTTGCCGGCTTGCCGTCGAAAAAACTTTGGATCGATTTTTAACTCTTTTCCCGTATTCCAATCGAGCTGAAACTTGGCAAGTAGACTCGTGGCGACGATAAAGAAGATCTATCAAATTTTCGTTAAAAAAATTAATAATTATAGTATAATTTCGGATTTTTAGAAATTTTAATGATGTTTTCAAATTGGAATCATTACAAAAGTTTGATTACTAGCAACGGCGGCCCGATAACGTCGCGGAATATTTTCTAAATTTGAATTACTCCGTTGGTATACATAATAGGTACTTCACTACGAATTTCAAAAATCTAAATTGACTGACAAATGTTTTTATAATTTTATCATCAAAGCATGAAGTGTCTTGTCAAAGATCAAAACATCTGACATTTTAGAAATATATTAAATTACTGTAAGTTTAGTGTTATGTTATATGTTTTAATTCGTCTTTAATTATTGTTATATTTTACAAAGAAAGGGAGTATAATAAAAATTTGGTTTTTATGGGTTACTTTTTACAGTGTGAAGAGTCGAAATTAGTTAATAAAAAAAAAACTTCAATCGGAAAAACGCATTTTTCCAAAAGTATAGTAATGTTAGTTTTATTTTGGACTGTCATCAATAACAGGGATATTTATTTAAGGTTGCGTAATAAAAAATTAGAATTTTATAATACGAAATACATAAAAGTGCCAGTATCTCGAAAACTAAAGACTTTTTGATAGGTTATATTTTGATATTCTGATCAGTCATGAGTCCTAAATACTCTTTAAGGGATGACAAAGGGTTTTGGGATATGCTGAATAAAAATAATTAAAAATTGTGAAAAAAAGTACCTACATCAATTAGAAAGACATTAATTTTTTTGGGTGAGTGTGCCAATTTCTTGTCTGGCTTTATTTTCTGTCTAGGATTTTATTTGGGATGGATATTTTTCATGTAATTTGTTACTTTGTAGTACGCAGTTAAAAAGTTTGTGTCCAAAGTAGTTAAAATTCCTTTGCCAATCTAACTAACTAACTAACTAACTTACCATCACGCCGTTTCCCTGTGGGGGTAGGCAGAGAGGATAGAGCGCCATACTCCTCTGTCCTGACATACAAATTTCGCTTCGTCTACATTCATACATCTTCGCATGCAAGCTCGACGGTTTTTCTCGTTGTCTGTCTATCCCCGTAACTTCGTGTAACGGCCGTAATTTCGTTCGAATTCACGGCTAAAAAAAACAAATTAAATGGCCGGAGATGGGGCTTGAACCCCGGGCCAGCAAATCCGAACCGGCCGCCAACTCATGTGGCTACTGACTACTTATACATTAACAAATTATTTATAACCTTAACACTAATCAAACATAATAATTTCGTTGTCGTCCGTCTGTCCGGCCGTCTGTCTGTCTGTCCCCGTAAATTCGTGTAACGTCTGTAATTTCGTTCGAATTCACGGCTAAAATAACGAAATTAAATAGCTGGAGACGGGGCTTGAACCCCGGGTCAGCAAACCCGAACCGGCCAATCTACGCATGTTGCTGCGGCTGCCTCTCTGTGGACCGATAAAAACATACTGTCACGTGTTGTGGCTGCAGGAGGAATTAAAGAAAACGATGGAATTTAATAACGGATTTATTAATTAAAGATTAATTAATTATTCAAACGTACAAGGTCACTTAATACTAATTAACTTAACGCAATTATTTGAATTAAACTGTATCGTAATTTATTACTCATAAATAGATACTTTATAATCATATGAACACTGTATTCACTAGAACATTCCACCCAATTTCCGCACGTCTAATTTCGCTTCGGTTTATTTCGCTACGTAAGAACTTTCCAGAGTACTCGCTGTCGAATTACCCTTCGTCTGGTCTTAGCCACTCGCGGCTACCTTCACTTCCGTATCGCTGTCAAACGCGCCCAAAAACCACAACCCGTCCTTACTCCCGTGTGCCGTATTTATATTGGCTAATGCGGATATCGAAACCTCCAGACGTTTCCAGTGTTAACGAGAACTTCCTCGTGGCTTCCAGTCTTTTGTAGACGTTTCTCGTAAGTCGTAGATTATGCTAGGCCGTTCTGGAATCTTCGATAGTGTTGTTGTGACACGTGACAGAAGAGCGCAATTCTTTTTAGCCTCGTTACAATACTATAAATATACACTAGGGCTTAGCAAAGACGCGAACCAAGGTTCCGTCATTTTTTTACGGGTTGCAACTAGTTGACAATAATTTGGAAGACGCGACACGCGTGGCGTACCGTGTTACTTTCCGCCGCGGCTAGATGGCGGCATGTACTCAGACGTTATTAATGTGCGGGTTCGGGAGGAAAAGTTGTCGAGAAAGAATGCAACAAGCGTTTGACGCGGAGCATGTGCTTAATAACATGTAAAGTGGGCACTTAAGGGAATAAATCGCCGGTTTTTATTGACTCGCATGGCTCATTAAAATTTCTTCGCTGTTCTGGAAAAGTTTATCAACGTCGTAAAAATAGTTTGGAAGCTTTTGAGGGAAAATCCTTGCGGAGGGGGTGATTATAAAGTTTGACGGCCCTTGCTTTATGCATTTTAAGTGAATGTTTTCTGTTTTGTTATGTATTATTTATTAACACCGTTGAATGATTGAAAAGTCAAAATCTAAATATCAAAACTTTAATATAGGAATAATATTACGCCGTAAACCGAGTCTTGAAATATATTATAAATATGGCCGTAAGGACGTCCATTAAATAAAAGTTTTCTATAAAAATACAAATATTTATTATAGGACATTTAAATAAATAATTTTCTACTTATAAACAACTGCCACTAACGCTACCAGATGCTGAGATAAAAAAGCAAAAAAAAAACAAATTTTCTATGTAACAATTACCATCACTAACGCTACAAAATGGCGCAAATAATTATGAGATATAAAGTAATAATGAGGTATCGCATAATTTTCTTCGTGACAATGTTCATCACTAACGCTAATATAAGGAACACTAATTTTTTATTTTTTTATTGGCAATAAAGACAATGTAAAATACTTGGATAGTTGCTCGCGTTTAAGCAATACATATAATAATTTACTGTTTTTTAATAAATATTTATCTTTTAAATTTTTTCAGTAACGTCATTTTATTATGACAACATTTAATTCGTTTAAAAAATCAAGGAACGGTATATTTTTAAGAATGACAATGTAATAGAAGCGTAAAAAACGTAATTTAATTGCAAAATATTTTTAACTTCGTTATCGACCTTAAATTAACTGTATATGTAGTTATATACATAGTGCGAGTGTGTTATTAATTCAAATGTATGAGCAAACGCGTATAGAAAAATGAATAGTAAACCTTCACGTACCAGACTTAGGGCCAGGGGTCGCCAAAGAAGATCTTCTTCACCCGGTTCTGAATTTAAACATAATTAATTTATTTTAGTTGAAAATATAAAATTTATGATACATAGTAGGTATCTATCATTAATTAATAAAATACGAAATATTAAAGGATTACAAAACCCTAGAAGCCTGAAATTTCAATAGAAATTGGGTAATTTTTAATTACTTAATTATGTAAATCAATGTCAAGTTCCGGGTTCGATTCCCGGTGAGGTCACAATTGATATTGTGATATACTCAAAGATGGGTGTTTTGTGATGTGTTTCGCTTCTGTGATTGGGCCTCTTGGCCTGTTGAAGCGTAAAAAATAGTTTTGAAGATAAGCGACTTCAAAAATAATTACACACAAATTAAAAATTATTATGAACAATTACACGGTTGAGATTCCTTAAAAAAATAAATAAAAATTACCTAACCATATTTTTATACGTAGATATGTCCTGAGAACACCGTTACTGGATTTTTTCTTCAGAGGGATGATTCATTAATTAAGATAAATTATAGAAGTTTCACAGAGACGAAACTATTTATATGAGAAACAATGAATGGATTGGATGGAATCCAACCCATGAATCCTATAAGAATGACCTAAAGACTAATTATTATTAAAGTAATTTTGAGAAACCCCAAAGATTCAGAACCGAAACATTATTTAACATATTTAAAGTTAATGCTAATAGACATACTTTAATTAATAATAATTGACATAATTTATATAATTTATAATAATTGACATAATTTATAAGAAATATTCGATGTTACAGATATTTAAAGGAAAGAAAACTAATAATATACAAACATATCACTCGAGAAGATATGAAAATACATATTTTCAAAACAGTTTTCTATATAGAGGTAAACTCAACTTTAATAACTTACCCACAGAATTAAAACTATTGATAAGTACAATAAATTCAAGTACAAGTTAAAATCCCATTTCAAGAATATACAATAAATATTGTTATATCTTTTATACCTATACCTACCTATAATTTTAATCTTTTATATATCTATAATTATCAGTGTCTGTTAACATAGATTATACTACCAATAAGTTACACTACGTACCTACTTAAAAAAATTAATATAGGAATTCTTTTTTTTATTGATGTAAATTTTTCCATCACTGCATACAAGAACCTTCATCCTTTTTGGCGAGGTATAACATATAAAATAATTTGATTATTCATATCAATTAGTTATCTTTGTTGTAAAAAATATCATATGTATTTTCTATTACTTAAAATAATGTATGCAAGTCTTTTTAAAGGATGGCCCAGGTCTTACGACCTGTATGAGCTCATTATTTATAGAGATCACTTAAGCCAGCCCGTACAGGTCGTTAGCTCTGGGTCATCCTATAAAAAGACTTCCATACATGTTTCTTATATAAATAGTTTCGTCTCTGTGGGACTTATATAATTTAGCTTAATTAAAAATTACCTAGCCCACGCAGCCTGGATAGTGGTGGATAATTGGTTCATTTCTGTAGGAAAAAGGAACAACCGAATAAGTAAATAAAATCGAGTTTTGAGTTAAGTATGCAGAGTTGCTTTTTGGAAAAATTAGGTGAGTCAGAAAATAAAATAAAATGCGACGAGTTTTTTGAAAAAGTACAATTGGCATGATTAATTATTTGAAAAATCTGGCAAGAAACAACTAAATAAATCATCTTGAATATTTTGAGTATATCCAAATTTTTCAGAACAGAACTGGATTGTTTGTCACAGGGACATAAATAACCAATTAATGTATATTTTAGATGTCTCACAGAGACGAAACTGTATTTTTTCAAGGGAGAGTAGGTATAGAAGTCTTTTTTGGGTGGCCATAGAACTTACGACCTATCGTACGGTTGGCTTAGGTGATCACTTTACACATATGTAACGTTCACCATTTCCACCCATGAATTCTATCATCCTATGGCCACCCAAAAAAGACTTCTATACCTACTCTCCCTTGAAAAAATACAGTTTCGTCTATGTGATCTATAATATACATTAATAAATCATCTTGGTTTAAAGTTCTTGTACGAAAAACAAAACTACTATTGCAAAAATTAGATAAAATAACAAAGGCTTTAAGAGATGTTACTTAAACAAGCGAAATTTCCAAGTTTTGTTTTAGCTCTCCTGAAAACCTGCATTTTTTACTCATTCGGTTGTTCCTTTCACCCGCGGAATTAGTCTACCAACTATTCATTACATTGTGTCGTAAAAAAAATAAATTGTTCGCGTTCTTTAAATAAATAAATAAAAATTATCTAGTCTACGCAGCCTGGATGATGCTGAGTGAATTGGATAATTTGCCCGGACACTTTTAATTTAGAAATAGTCGTATGCCATATTTTTTATCACAAACTATAATAGTTGAAGATTCCTGGAATGTAGAAACTGAAAAGAAGAACTACTCTCTTTTAAAAGGCAAATGGACGAAGGTAGAGGCTAATGATTACAGAGCTGGAGGGTTCGGAGCTCGGATGAGGGGCCGTGCCTTGGAATGGCTTATGACTGGCTGATTAAATACCTTCCCGCAGCTCCTGGCGAAGTTTGAGTGTTGTCACAGCGGATGTAAATTGCGGCAATGTTTCTAATTATTGCTTTTTTACATACAAATAGTACAAAAATAATATAAAAATGTACAAGGATGAGAGATATGGCAATATTTTTCTAAATATTTAGGCTAGATCTGCAATAATGCCGAGTTCGCGATGATTGTCGACGGTTAAAATCATTCTTTACACCTGTGCTTTGCAGATCTCTAAACATTTTTAGAGTTTTATGAAAAAACAGAGCCAAAAAAACCAATATCAAAATTAATTACCAATAATCATGTGAAAATATAATTTAGTCACCAATTCGAGTACTCGACCATTTTTAAGTACTTGATAATCGTGTATTATAAGGGCAGAGTTGAAGAAAAGAAATAAATAAAAATACGAACAATAATATGTTGATGTTTCCAGTCTAGTTGAGTATTATTCTCAGAAAAAATATTTGCTCAAATGAGAGTACCTATTTTTGCAATATTTTTGTCACCAATTGTTAAAATTCAATTAATTAATTATCTGCCCGATAGTTTATAGTTAGCCTACATTTAAAATTAATCTTTTAATCAAACTCTTTTAATGAAAGCAAACTTATAAAAGCGTGTTCTCATTTTTTTTGGAATGGAATATTTTTGCTTAGTTCGAAATTCAAATTCCACTACCAGACAATTTTATTAATCAAAAAAATATATCTTCAGAGTAGGTATATATTAATTTGATGCTTGTCGTATTCGGTATTATCAGTATAGTATAATCATTTATTAGTATAGTATAATAATCTCGTTGTTTATCTATCCGTAACGTTTGTAGCTTTCTGGAGCGAAGCTGGAATTACAACCTAAAATAATTAGAGCATGCAATCAGCGCACACGCAATGGTCTCCCATCAAATTACCGTGAATTTTAATGGGCATTCGGCTAGTACTAATATTAAAATATCGCTAAGTCGATCGTATTTTTTTTTTATATGATAAAATATTAGTATAATCATTGTCGTCTATAAACAAATTTCATTAAAATTTTAAGCGGTAGGTACCCTCTTATATATTTCTTTTCTTTCTTTTAAAAAAAATAGAGATGCGATTACGTAATACGCGTCACATCAATATTCTTACTGTTTTCAAACTAAGCTAAAAGCCTGTGTTATGAAAATAGGAATAATAAAAAATATGAATGGTGTCCTGGAATGGGGCTCGAACCACCGACCACCAGATTACTCACTAGGTGAGCGTCATGACCTCTACACCAACAAGCTACTCTTCTTCTATGTAATTTATTTACCTATATAAATAACTAAGAATAAAAAAGGGGACCTACCTACCTCAGTTGCTTAAAAAAATAAAGTAAATCACTACTACCGATAAAATATTTCGATTCTGA
The DNA here is from genome assembly GCA_016648135.1 of Agrypnia vestita. NCBI lineage: Eukaryota > Metazoa > Arthropoda > Insecta > Trichoptera > Phryganeidae > Agrypnia > Agrypnia vestita. Next base: position 87,089 of record JADDOH010009293.1, on the reverse strand, counting down.
ACGAACACACTAGAATACTACTACTACAGAAGTTAATTTAAGTTTGCCTATTTATTTGAAATACATTTTAAGAAATATTTTCATCCATATTTTATTCATTGTAATTAGATTTTTTAAAATAGAATCAGCTTATTACTTCTTATGTAGATAAAATAAAATATGCATCCTATATTGCTATTTATATTTGAATATTTCTTTTGAATTCACGAATCATTTTTTAAAAATATCTATATTACGTATGTATGTAACATCTGACAGAATTCAACGATAATTGATTTTTACAGTTGACACGTCGATAATCGGAGCCTAACAAGGTCTATTGATAAAAATTAGCGATGCAAAATGTAAAATATTTATGGGGTTGTTTGATTGATATTGAATACATTTATCGACAAAGGGTTGCACATGGCTCTCTTCCGATTTATAGCACATATTAAAGAGCAACATAGGACATATTCCTGAAAGCACAACGCTCATTATTATTATCCATAACGTGTACGTAATTCCTGTTTTTTTTTTCCTTTCTGGATATGCTGCAAAGCTTAGAAAAAATGTCACAATTTTTTTTATTTATAAATGAGTGTTAATGTACCTAATTAGGAATATATTTCCCTGGACGATATTTGAAATGTACGCTTGATTCCTTTTCTCACAGTAAATCCATGAACCCAAGATTTTAAATCAACATCGACAATATGAGAGCAATAAATTAATTTTAGATAATATGTGTTTTACACTCTGAAAGTCTTTGAATTTCTCTTCTACACATACATAGGCTCTGTTTTAATTGAGAGATCCATATACAAATATTGTATCTTATATAGACATAAAAGTTATTCATATTATAAACTATTTGCGTAACATTATGTTAAAAAAAAAAATATTAATGATATAGTCATAAATTTTCTTCAATCCCACATATATCATTCATCAGTGTTGACTACGATAATCGGGGATTCGAATTTTTCGTCTTATTTCTTTTGTATCAGCATTGACGTAGAGTGGCCTTAACTATATATGAGACTCGATTTGTAATGCATCTTCACAAGTATTGGTCCTTAATCTTCAGCCAGATGCAATGCATCGATATATCTTGTTGTATTCTTTCAGGTCTTCATCGTCGTGTAGTTGAGCCCAGGATAATTTTCTGTTTTAGGCATATTAACGCATTGATAATACACATAATTTGAAGTAATGTAGGCATATTAAGGCATTGATAATACACATAATTTGAAGTAATGTAGGCATATTAAGGCATTGTTAACGCATATAACTAAAAGTATTTTATGCATATTAAAGTTTGTTAGCATGTAATTGGAAAAATCCTTCATGTACTACCGTAGTTAAAACTGCAAGATTAAGGCATCTGCGAGTTGTTCAGTTCACCTAATACGGAAATCCAAGTTAGCATATATACTATTTTATTAAATACCTATTCGCCTTGGCATAATTTTGAAATACTGATGTTAAAAAACATACATAAATTAAAATTGTATAAAATATGTTCAGAAACAAAAGAATTGATTTTATATTTATTTCTGTATACATTTGTCGCCTGATTATTCACACAACGATATAAAATTTGTAACGCCCGACTTCCGTCGCGGGCGAACACCGATAGGGGTGGAATTTTTATTATTTATCGGTCAGATGGGATTAGCGAATTTATATATTCGTAATAAATTATATTTCGGAGACATGTTTGAATACCAATTTTGCGACTTGAGCCCTTGTTGGCATTTTTTGGTAATCGAATTACATGTATTGCTTTATCTAACATTGTATTGTCGTGTAGTAAAATATTTTTTTTTTCTAAGTTTCTACCTACACATGTATTGGACAATATATATGCAGTAGTAAAAATAATACATTATTTATACAAGCCATGTTTTCCAGTTGGTTGATATGACATTCGCTTTTAACTTACATTAAGAACATCGTAATAATTATTGTGAATTTTTTTACGTTATTCAAAATACTTTTTATTGTGACTTGTGTTAATTATATGTTTTGATCTATGGCTGATTAATAAGTAATAGCTTATTTCTAGATGCCTTGTTATTGTCAGCTTGAATGATACGTACAGCAACCTCCGTAGACCAAGACGATATATGCCCAAATACAGAGTCAATACTTAAATGATTTAAAGGTTAAAGTACGCTTTAAAAGTGTAACTTGTACTGCAAATTGCGCTTAAGTATTGTCTCTGTATTCGGACCACAGTGTATAGGTACATAAATATATTCGTACAATAGTCAAATGATATTTATTATTATTCTGGTGATGTTATTACCATAAATAATACATTTTTTGTTCGGAAACTTTCACACAAACGATAGTTTCTGATTCTGTGAAATTCTAAAATCTAAAAATTTATGTCGTTTGTAACAAAATCTTAAAATCCTGGGGTCAACAGCTTTCCTGGTGTCTATATTTAAAAATATAAAATATCTTTATCGTCAGAACTAAAAATTATGTCGTATGCACTAGACAAATTAACGTTAATTATTGAAATAAAACATCTGAGTAATTGCCTCTCTAGTATTCGCAAAACGTGTCCAAGCAATCTTAGTTAAGATGGTTAAAAGTAGCAGCTGGTCCTCCTTCATGTCCACATTTCTCACTCGGTCCAACAGTGCGGTAATTCATTTCAGCTCTAGTCGACTCGAATAATGAAATGTTTTGAAATTCATTTAGCCTTCTCGCGAACAAATTTTCTTCCGGTATTTTATTAGAACTATTTCCAGCAAAGAAATTGTATCTATTAAACAGTAATTTTAGGCTTCGGGATTATCTTCCGAGATGATTCCGGCTGTATCTGAAATTAAATCCAATGGTACGGCCGTAACATCACGGCGGCGAAATTCTTACGGCCGGGGCCTCCAGATATCGCGTTTCATTAAAAATTCATTCGGCTGCTCGCGGGCTAACGGGGGCTCCTCCCAAACGCTTTTGACAGCCTTTAAGTAACCATCGGTATGTCTTTTCAAAAATGCGGTAATAAAATCAGCCGCGACAGGGGCGGGGGTGGGCGCGATGCGGAGGGCGCAACCCGCGCGGCCCGCAGCGCCTCAGATAGGGCACGATTTGAATTCCCGAAAACAAACTAATAAAGATGGGCCGCGGCGGCTGTACAAGTGCGTGAACAAAATGTTTTCCCTAGGAATTCATATTAAAAACGTGAGCAGTCGATGGTCGTTTGTGTTTCGCTAGATTGTGGAGCTGACTTACGGCGGAGGTTCCGCCGACGCGTGGAGCCTTTTCGGAGGTTCTTTACCGAGTATTTTATTTTAAAAGGAGCGCGCTGCGAAGTGCCGCCGCGCGAGCTCCGAAAACAAAGAAACAAAATGGCCTTTGATTTTTTTTACAACAGTTTTTATAATAATTTAATAATACTGAATAACAGTTAAGTATTAAAATGTAATGGATAATGGGAATGAATAAATTTATAATATAGCCCAATTACTTTAATTTGATCGTGCTATTATTAATATTATTTAAATAATGACTAAGAAATGAGGCACATTATATGAATGCAAACAAATGTTTTATATTTTTTTTTGGTGAATTTGTAATTTTCTGGGATATTCTGCCGTAAATATCTGACCTCTCTGGCTAACATTTCGTATCGTAACATTCGTATCAAAGAAAATTATGCAGTGAATATTCTGAACGGCTGTGAAAATATGAAAACATTTTTTTGTTTTCTTTTTAGATATCCGTAATTAAAATGCATTATCCTAATTTTTTTAATTGTAACTAAGTTATCATCGCGCCTTTCGTGGAGTTTGGTACAGAGGATGTAGCCCTATATTCTTTTGTCTTGACAAATCTCACCTTCTCCATATTCATACATCTTTGTAAGCAAGCTCGACGATTGTTGAGGACCCATCTCCAAGCATTTGGTAAACCTGGTCATGCCACGTCTTCCGCGGTCGCTCTCTCTTTACTGTCTTACTGTTACTGTCATCTTTTTAAATACTTTTAATTGTTTTATTTTATTTTATTTTATTAATATCCTATTCAGATCATTTTTTTCACTTACTGTCTTACTGTTACTGTCATCTTTTTAAATACTTTTAATTGTTTTATTTTATTTTATTTTATTAATATCCTATTCAGATCATTTTTTTTCCTTTGTCTATAATATAATTAAGTAACACCATTATTAAATTGTAAACATTTAATTATTACTATTACTTAATTTTAATTGGCAATAAGATTTATTCACAAATGTTATATAAATAATAAATATTCTTGAACTGGAAGAGCACTGTCTGCTATAATACAGTAAATTACTAGTGTAGCAGGCAGGGCGTCAAATCAATTTAGTGTTTACTTGCTGCCAAGACACTCAACAACAATGAAAAAAGCTTCATTAAATTTTGTAAACACTGTAAACATTTGTAACATTGAACATTGAATAAACATTTGAATTTGAATTTGAATTTGAATTTGTATTTTGATTGTATTTTGATCTGAGGATACACTCAGAGATGAACGCTTGTGATTAGTAAGACCGATTCGTTTGATTTGTCAGACATGTACGCATCTTTCTTGGCATCTAGGGTTTTCCTCTTGGTCGGTCCAACGAATGGGGGATTCGGCCTTCGACCCTCTACATGGCCCACCACGCTTCTCTAGACTATCTTCTTCTTTTCTAGCAGGATATCAAAAAAAATGGAGGATTACTCTCAGACAGGTAAGGGGTGGAGGGCTTCTCTTAGATTCAGAGTTCTCGTAACGTGGAGACATTTGTGCGACTCGCTGTCCACGGTATACGCAACATGCGTCTTCAACACCGCATCTCAAAGGAATCGTTTTTCCTTCCTTTGGCTACAAGCAAGATAATGATCGCTTACAATCGATACTAGGACAAGTTTTAGAAGAAGATTATAAATTATTATAAATCAAGATACATATATTTTTTAAATAGACATGCGAACACGGAATACGTGTCACATCAATATTCTTACTATTTTCAAACTAAGCTAAACGCTTGTGCTATGAAAATAGGACTAACTTGCTGATCTAGAGTGAGATTCGAACCCGCGACCTTCGGATCACGGGGCAAGAGTCCTAACCACAAGACCGACATAGTCTATAGACGCAGCTGTTATATGTGAAAGTAGGTATGGAAATCTTTGAGTGTTTACAGAGCTTGCGACCTGTAAACATTAGTGGCTTCCACTCTTGATCGACTATTATATCTATCAAATAGCATTGTATAAAGTAAATTCACATTGTGTCACTTAAGACAAGCCAATGACTGGACTTAAGCCCTGAAAACTTCCACATCTACTTCCCCATATAAATATATTTAAAAAAATACGTTTCTGTAAGACATCTATTATATATCTCGATTAATGACCAGGTAATTGTGTTCTTGAAATAATTTGAACATTCTCAAAAATATTATGAATATAAATGATATAATCCCTGTCTCGGGAGAAAAATCTCTTCCATGAACGCGAGACATTGAAATTTTGGTGCGATTTATGAATCAGTCTGTTTTGCGCGAATGATAAATTTCTCTAAATTTTTTTTAATGAACACTAAACCATTGGACATAATATTTCGAGTACGTATTTAGAGTCGAGTAATGATTTTTAAACAAATTTAACTCAATTCTAATGTTAATAGGGGCCCTCCAAAACCACGTGAATTTATTATAATAGCCATAAAACCCTTTGCCGTTAAACTCATTACATTGAAAAAACTCTCAGGGAACGGCGACTTCGCCCGAGGTCGGTGGCGGATTTTTTTCACCTTTGCTTGGGGTTGGTGGGGTTGATTTTTTATGTAGAGGGTAAATAATTTTGAATTATAATTTGAACCCTTACGCCGCCGTCGCGTCCTGATGACTGCATTGTGCTGCTGACTACAAAGAGTGCATTCCTACCTATTGAGATTTGATATTTTTAATGTGAATATAACACCCTTTTGCATAAATAAGGCCGTGAAAGAGATAGAAAACACGTTGATGTAGATTGTACAGATAAAAAAAGAAAGTAGTTTTTGTATGCATTTGAATTCTATTATTACATCAATGAATCTCAACATATTTAGATCAGCTGAGGACTAAATTACGCAATTCTTCAGGAATATACTTCATTTTTTTATGAATTGTGTTTAACAGATAAAAAAATGGGGCCTGAAAATTCTGATATTTTTTTGTGTATCTTTATTTTTATGTAGTAGTTCTGTTAGTATGTAGATGATGATAATAATTTGATTTACTGCATGTAAAAGTAAAATAATAGAGATAAAAATAACGTAGTGTATTATTATTTGAAAGAATTTTTACATATTCAGATCAGCTATGAACTGAATTACGGAATTCTTTAGAAGAACGTTGATATCTTTTATTAGCAAAAACAAAAAATGTTTCTTATAAATTCTGGTAGGTATTTTATACGCACCATTGTTTTCATGTATTGTTTCAGTTGACAAATTGATAAGGAGCAATTGATTTACTTCATATAATACAATAATATAATGTTGTGTTATGCTAAATTAATTAAGATGTATGTGTTCGTGGGCCATAAATAAAAATTCATATAAGTTTGGTTAGTTAACGGTTAAATTAGTTATAAAGGAAAAACATATAAGTATAACTTTTATAAGAATTTTCCAATTTAACGAAATTAATCTAATATATACCCAATATGTCATTTTTATTTAGGTGTTTCGCATTTCGGTGTTCTCCCGAAATAAGATGATAAATGTACATTAAAACAGTGAAGCAGTACATTTATTGCCGGTATAAATTAATGAAAATGGTATAAATTTATAAAGTATTTATTTTTAGGTATAACATAATAAAAAAATGATAAAATACAATGATAAAAAAAATAATTTATGTACCTAAATTTTTTTTATGTATCAAATATGTAAATATATAAGATTTCTATTTTAAAAAAATCTATATTTTAATTAAAAAAAACATTTATTGATTGTGAATTTCAAATTTTAGAACTAAATACTTAAATAATTCAAACAAATTAGATGAATAAATTTAAAAAAAATTCTCTAAAATCTTCTAAAAAATATATTATGAACACTGGTGGTTTTTTGATGTAGGTATATATTTTTATTTTTTTATATCTAAGTGATTGATTTCAATTTTGTTTTAAAACAAATATCTAAGTCACTTTTATTTTAATTGCGATGCAATCGTTCCAATTCAAAAAGAGGCAAATAGCTCTTGCTGTATTTAAAACTTAAGTATGACATAATACCTCAAGAGTGTTCGTAAATCATTGGATTTTAAGGATATTTATTGAAAGGTGACAAAAATAATTACGAATCTGCATAGTAATGTGTATTTTACGTAAATTTTAAATTTTTTTATGTAAAATAATTTAATGTAAATTGTTTTAAATGATACATTAATGTTTTGAAAACACAGATATTTAAAAGTATTTTATCTAATTTTGACAAATATTTTATGATATCATCGTTGGCAACGTCGTCGTTAATGAACATTTTGATATTGCGTATAAAATGTTCAAAAACCACTAATTCGTGTCAATAGAAACGGATTGAGTTTGTCTGATTATTGAACTCAGTAATTCATATAAAAATATAAAAGAAAAAAAAGAACAAATGTACTCAACAAAATCATTATTATTTGATAGATGGAATTCACCATAGAAAACAGAAATAGAATTCACACAAAAAGTTTTGGGTGGAATTTGTAAGAAATGTCATTTCTGCAAGTGACGAGCGAGCGCGCGTACTCACGTTACATTGGAACTTTAGAAGAAACACGGTATTATATGAAAAATTTACTTGTCCATTACAAAACACTCGCAGACATAGAGATGAGTAAAAATACGCAGATCTAGCGTTAACTAGATTTATGGAACAGGTTTGTTGGGCAAAAACAAGTGAGATAAATTATAAATTGGTATGAAGTGGAAACGTTGGAAATAAAACATCTAGCCGTAGGACGAATTATGTCTAGAATTTTAAATCGACTTTATCTTAAAATAAGGATTATTTAATTAATATTTGTTTCCCAGAATCTTTACTAATGCACAGCTTTTTTGCTTGTACGCGCTGCACGCCACTGGTTGGTACTTACTCGTGACATGACAGGCAAGGTTTATTTTTTCCGATTCCGTTGCCGGCTATTTTGCGTACCCGGGGCACAATTGAAGAAAGGGTTAAGGGTGAATATGCGACACTGTTCCATTGTGCTCCCGGGTTTATGTACAAAATAAATGTTAAAAAAATGTTTAAAAAAAAACCGATGCACCGATTCGATTTGTGTCGCGGGAAAAAAATGGTCCATCGCTTTGTTGCACTTTGTGATGCATCTCTTTGATACAATGTCTTTGGTAGTAAATCAAAAGGGTAGCTGCTGCCAAAGGTCACACACTTTACAAGGGAAGTAACAGCATCAAAAGAGTTACCGAATGTGTGTATAAAATTACACGAGATAATTTTTTTGAACCCTTTTAAAGTCGATAATAATTCTTTTTGTCATGCTTGAATACCTGCGCTTTCTGTTTTAAACAAAAAAGTCGGCTAAGTTTTGGAATAAAAACGGAGTTCTCATAGAAATTATGCACTAAATTATTTTATTGACAAGAACATTTATACCTATGTATATAAACTACCGTATTTTGCCGACGATAAGACGCATCGACCACAAGATGTATATCAAATTAATTTAATTAATCGTCACTTTTTATATAAAAAAATATTTTGAACGATAGAACCACAGAACATATTTTATGTTCTATGGATAAATCAAAACACGCAAGTTTAAATTATAATAAAATTGTCAATGTATTTCATACTTCTATTTCGGATTCGTTTTGTATTCATTGATAAGCGAAGATATTTTGTTCTAAAAATTCATTTTATTTTTATAAATTATGTTATATTTATAGTTTTGTAAATTTTAATTTAGTTTTTTTAGAGAATATCGTTATTGTTTAGAAACAACGAATTAATCTTACTCCTTGACCACAGAACTCGGTCTAGTTAAGAAGACAGTGAATATCTTTTACATAAAACTAAAAAAATAATAATGAAATTCACTGAAAAATTAAATAAATGAAATGTAAAATTATACAACTCTGTATGCTTAAATAAATAAATGAATAAATAATACTTCAGTGAAATATAAAGTCGACCATTTCATTTCCCATTAGCATTTTATATATATATATATATATTTTATATATACCTGCCTTGATTTATTTTTATTAAAAATCCCGATTTAATTAATGTAAATTGTCTATGTTCATGAGATACCTCGTTTTTTTTAAATAGAGATGCGAACACGGAATACGTGTCGAATCAATATTCTTACTATTTTAAAACTAAGCTTGGAGCGTTATGTCCATTATATCAGCAAGCTACTCAATTTTATTCTCATATTTTTTTACAATATATTTATTTTTGAGAATACTTTTATAGATTATCATTTATTTTCAAAGGAATCCCTGTGAGTTAATTTTATGGAAATCACAGATTTGAAACGCATCATATCTTTGGACGAAAAGACGGATCAATTTTTTTTTTTAATTTTCATAGTAAAAAAATAAATTATTTTGAGTTTGGGTTTAAAAAATGGACGTGATAAATTTTCTATACTGAGTTAAATACAAATAGATGATGTAAATCACTCACCGATACCGTATTATTATATCCACCATTTCATCATCATCCATTGAGAAGCTTGGCTTTCTCGAGCAATCATTTTGCACCACTACCCTCTATCATTGCAGTAGGTCCTCCAGGTATCTTCTTCTAGGTCTTCTCTGTGGTCGCGCCCCTTAAGGGCCCTGTACACATTGGCCCAACCTCGGCAGAGCCAACGTCTCGTCCAACCTCGCAAAATGGCGGACAACGATTACACATTAGCCAACGTATCGGCCAACCTCGCTTTGGCTGAGAGCGACAGGGGCGCACTGGCACTCTTGGGGGCCCTCGGCGGGAACTAGTGAAGGGGCCCTTGCATTTTATGGAGATGTGCAATATCAAAGTTTGCATTTTTTTTAAAGTTAAACTATCATGAACTATCATTACAAGAACTTATGTAGATTATGAAAAATTTATTCGCTTTAATACAAGTCGAATAAAGTGATAAAATCCTTGCGAAAATTGGAAAAAGTTTTTTTTTTTACAAGGTTTTTATCATTTTATTTAAGTTTTATTGAAACAATTTTTTTTTCATAATCGATATAAGTTACTGTAATGATAGTTCATGATAGTTCAACTTAAAAAAAAATGCAATCTTTGATACTGCATATCTCCACAACTATTGATATTAGGTCATAATTGTTTGAACATTTAACATAGGCAGGAATCTATCGGCCAAGTTTATTTTCCTAGCTCTGGTACACCTGAATATATTTTTATATAATTTTCACATACATTGATTAAGCTACTTAACGTGGGTCAAGGGGCTATGTACAAGGAATTTCAAATACGTGGCTTCAAAGCCGTAGCTGCAAGTAGGCCTATTTAATGTCAAAGGTATAAGTTAAATATGTAATTGACAAATACTATGTATGCTGGAAATAATCACGCTATTTATTCAAGGATTAATATTAAGCTCTTTAAAATGTTAATTTATCCTTTAGTACCTGCACTAAACCATATTTTTTTTTAAGTTCTTAACTTGTTTTTGCCACTTCATCGATAATTAAATTCTTACTTAAATTAATACTTAATTATATTTATAAACAAAAGATTAGACATTAAATCCTGATTCAAAGTTGATCTAAGCCTATTTTTTATTATTTTTTATTTTGAAAAGATTTGCTCAAAAGTAACTTGCGTACAAGGAAGAGTTATTTTCTGGTTTGTGTCTTCTGGCCGATGTTTCGGATCCCATTGCAGGGTCCATCATCAGGGCTGATGTGTACACAGCATAGTACCCCAGAAGATACAAACCAGTAAATTCTGAGTGGCCGTGGAAACCTATGAACATTCTTAGGGATTGGTTAATATAAACTTATAAGCTATGTAAAGATTAGTAAAGAGCCCTGACTGAGATAAATCAGAAACAACATAAACAAAACAGAAACATCTAAAACACTTTATCTTCTCTAAACAGTGAACATAATGCTTTTCTTGCAAATCTAATTCTTCATCCTCACTGTTTTCTATATCATGATTCAGCTTTGGCTTATCTTGTTCATTTCTGTCAATTTCATCCCATTCAGTCTTTATGACACTCTCATATTCGTGCAAACTGTTTCAGCTCAATTACTAAATAACTTCTGTCACCTTTAGACAGTTTAGCAATGCAACACAAAACTTCGCACAATAAACTATCAACTTTTGTGATTTCTTGGAATTTTTGGAAGCCAGGAACAGTCTTTTAAAATTTCTTTATTAGGAATAAACCTTTCTTCAATACTGGCTTTAGCATCATCTAAAATGTGGAAGTAAATGATTTTATACTTTTGACCAGATGATATTTCAGCGACTTCGTTCTTAGCCTTTTCCCCAGGCTTTACTTTTTTTTTTAAGGATCTTTTTTCTTTAAAATCCAGTTCCACTTCTATATCAACAGCGTCGTTAAAAGCTCTACTGACTTTACTTGCATATTTTCAGATCTTTCATACAGAACGTCGAATTGCCTATCACATCTTTACTACATATTTGTCGTAACAATCCCTGAACCAAATTTCATGCTGTACTGTAGTCAAGGTTCTTACTTTGTATATGTATAGGAACAGGAGATGTAACAAGAAAAATATCCGGCAAAACAAAAGAGATTTTCTTTAGTCCACTGACTAATCAAGTTCCTTGCCGTTAATTTAGATTTACAATCAAAATTTCCACTGGATATTTACCACAAAACATATAGAAAATGGATGAACTTTTCTGGGTGAGATTGATCATCACTTCTTAAAAACCCTTCATCTACAATCGATGAAAGAGCCTTGTGTTTACTCCAACATTTCATGTTTTGAGGTTATTTTTCAGGTTTCAGGATCTATCGGAATCGTGAATCTGAAATATCTTCTTTTTTTTGGAAATCGGAATCGGAAAATTTAAACCAAGGTCGTTACCATTTCCGTTTTCGAAAAACTTATAAAATGAGCATTATTTGTCATTAAATTGTATTTTTTATAACTTTAAGAAGCAGCATTTGCGTAAATATAACAAATATGTATTTAAAACGGTAAGAAATATAAGGATTTCGTCACCCCAGTTTTATCTTGTCGTAAGGTTAAAATATTCATTGTCAACAAAATCTTTATTGACTTATAGTGAGACTTGCTCTACAAATGGCTCCATGCTAACTATTGCTAACGTACCTACTCTAGTATCCTCTGTGCAAATCAAGTATCCTCTGTTCAATTTTGTCGTGTGTGATGAAATGTCGGTGTTTACTTTGTTTTATTTTATCGTATCTTACCGTATCTTATCTTTTCATACAAAAATTGCAAAAATGTCAATTCTATCTTGTCGTAACATTCAATTTGCGTTCCAACTTGTCATATCGTCAAATAATATTCACCGATCTACAATGTCGTATAGTAGAGAGGCGATAATCAAAGCAAGCACGTAACCTTTACGCTTTGAAATATTCGTTTTTCATTGGCCAGAGACTGAAACGGATGACGAAACAGTACAACCAGGATTTAATTTGATATGACTTATCTCTAAAATATTTAAAAGTGCATCATTTGTTTTATACGGAACCAATGGTAAAGAACTTGCTTACATTCTGGGAATTAGCTCTCTCCGGGATCCTGGCGGATAGTATATGCATGGTCATACGCTCTACTTGTCGAATCTCTTATTTGTCGTGCGGCCCTATTCCGTATTATAATAAGCGGGTGGATTATAATAATAAGTGATCACTTCGAATCAGACCAAAATAAATAAACTATGACAGATTATTTAGAAGTAGAAAATTTTATAATACAGTACAAGTAAAGAACGCATTTATTTGTTTTTTCTTAAAATTAAGTTGTATCTTATAAGAATGGCACATTTCCTGCCAGTCCGCCCCTGCCCAGCGAAATACACTTGGGCGTGGCTAGCCGACATCGTGCGTCACAGCTTCACCCGTCACCCGTCAGTGTCTCGGCAACCTCGGCGTCCGGCGGGCGTCCGCCGGATTGCATGCACGATTTTATTGTTTCGTTCATTGTATTTCATTTCGTCAAAATTACCGTGAATTAATTACAATGAAAAGATTATTGAATTAGTATGGACAAAAATTAATTATGAAAACAATGAATGAGTTTTATTTTTCAGATAATAACAATTGACAAATACTTGAATTACTTGAAAACATAAACAAGAACAACATAAATAAAGATAGATATAAAAATAGGCGATACAATATAATAAATTATACATAGAGTAAAAATATTTTTTAGAAATAATAATCATATTCCACTAGCTGTAACCCGTCAAAAAGACAGTATTTTTACACATAAATATAAATTTTATATAAATTATAATTATATCACCACAAAATTATTTTGCTTTATTTGAAGAAGAAAATATGAATTATTTTATATTTTACATATATACGGCTATGAAGGTTTTTACTTTAAAATTTGTACAAAATGGATAAATAATATTTTTAGAAATTAAAACTAGCTGTAACCCGTCAAAAATGACAGTATTTTTACATTTTGCTTCCTAACTAATAAGTGTTAATTTATTTTTTAAAAAAGAAACGAAAAAAAAAAACTACATATAAATAAAATAAAAAATATACATAACGAATATAAAAAAAGGAATACGAAATTAAAAAAAGAATCGTAAAATTTTAAATTTCTATTTTCTTTTTTACGTAAATTTTTTTACATATTTTTTTTCTTTTCGTTTTATTTTTTTTATTTTCATTCTTTAAATATTCTTTATAGTATCTTTAAAGTGATTTGAACGCAATAGTTTCTAATAGAACTATGTCTAAGAAGGCAAAACTAGCGGTACGTAATGGAATTCTGATACCAACACTGATGTATGGAAGTGAAGCCTGGAGCTGGCAGAAGAGGAACGAAAGTAGATTGAATGCAGTGGAGATGAGATCCCTCAAACGTAAGTGTGGCAAATCCATTTATGATAGCGTAAAGAATCCAGATATTAGGAACGAATGTAAAGCTAAATTTAGCATAATCAATAGAAAAGGGTCGCTCAGATGGTTTGGGCATGTTGATAAAAAAGATATATTTATTATATATAGAAAGATATATAGAAAGATACAATGTAGATGGCGCCAGAAAGAGAGGACCGCGGAATACGTGGATTTGACCAGATTAACCAGATACTCGAAGATGGTCCCGTTAGAAGCCTCAACAACCGGCGAGCTTGCATGCAAAGATGTATAGTTAATGTAATGTGAATTAGGCGAGAGTTGTATGTCTGGACAAAAGAGTGTGGCGCTCTATCCTCTCTGCCTACCCCCAAGGGGGAAACGGCGTGATGGTAAGTAAGTAAGTAGTAATTTTTTTCTTTCTTTCCTTTTTTATATAAATAAATAAAAACTTATTCCTTAGGAACCAACATGTAAAAGTACTGTCATTTTTGACGGGTTACAGCTAGTTTTTATTTCTAAAAATATTATTTATCCATTTTGTACAAATTTTAAAGTAAAAACCTTCATAGCCGTATATATATAAAATATATAATAATTCATATTTTCTTCTTCAAATAAAGCAAAATTATTTTGTGGTGACATAATTATAATTTATATAAAATTTGTATTTATATTTTATATAAAAAACTTTGTAAAAACCACTTTGTTATTGAAAAAAAAATCAACATTTTTCGAAGCCAATGGCTTCTTCGTCAGGATAACAAAAATAAAATTTAAAAATCGAAGTATAGATGAAAATATTAAAAATTTATACATGGAAAATGATAAAATAAAGTAACTACTTAACATGAAAATAAATTTAAAAGATAACTATTTGCAAAAACGACCTGATTATTTATAACATTCAAGTTACTATTAACACTATTTCTTATTTCCAAAATTTCTAATTTATCAAACCGTATAATTTGTATGTAAAATTTGTAAACCCTTATTAATATCAAAAGAATGATCCATAGCCAAAATATGGTTAGAAAATTCGGAATAATTATTACTATTTAAACACCTTAAGTGTTCCTTAACTCTAACTTCAAAATTTCTACACGTTTTTCCTATATAAAAATAATCACAATCATTACAAATCAATTTATAAACACCCGATTTAAAAAAAAAAATTATCCTTATCTTTATTATTTAATATGTATTTTTTTAATTTATTATTAGTATAAATAGCTGTTGGAATAACATTTAAGGTATTTTTAACTATTGAATTTGAAATTTCATTATTTATAAATATAATTTTCCTCCAATGTTTATCAGAATCAAAAATTGAAGGATAAACAAAAGATTTAAAAAAAAAAATTCTTGTACCTTTTATTTAACATAATATCAATTAATTTTTTATCATAACCATTATTAAACGCGATCTGTTTAATAATGTTTAATTCGATATTAAAATTATCAACAGATAATGGAATATTAATTAATCTATTCAACATTGAGTGAAAAGTTGACAATTTTTAAGAATATGGATGGGGAGAAGAATTGTGTATAACTAACTGTATCTGTATATGTATCTTTACGAAATATGTTAAAATCAATTTTATTATTAACAATTGAAAGCTTCAAATCCAAATAATTTATGCTAGAATTTTTTATTTCTATGGTAAACTGATTCCTTTTATGTAGTTTATTTAAGAAATTATGAAAAAAAATTAGTTGTATTTCAGGACCAGTCCATATACATAAAATGTCATCAACATATCTTTTCCAAAAAAATGCATATTATAATACATAAATAATAAAGCAGAACTCACAGAAAAAGTAATATAGTTTGGGATAATTTGACGTTTAATGCATTCACGTAAAAAGAATAAATTTAAACAAATCAATCTATACTTGATCATTAATTTTTTGTAGAATATTGCTTTTTTAGTCGTACTCGCTTTAATAACTTCTTCTTCAAATAAAGCTAAACTATTTTGTGGTGCATTAATTACAATTTATATAAAATAACATTGTAAACACCACTTTTTTAATGAAAAAAAAATTGAACATGTTTCGAAAGTTTACAAAATTTACATACAAATTATACAGAATCACAGTTTGATAAATTAGAAATTTTGGAAATAAGAAAGAGTGTTAATAGTAAATTGAATGTTATAAATAATCAGGTCCTTTTTTCAAATAGTTATCTTTTAAATTTATTTTCATGTTAAGTAGGTACTTTATATTGTCATTTTCCATATATACCTTTTTAATATTTTGATCTATAATTAAATATTATTTTTGTTATCCTGACGAAGAAGCCATTGGCTTCGAAACATGTTGAATTTTTTATCAATAAAAAAGTGTTTAAAAAGTTATTTTATATAAATTATCATTCATATTTATTAATTTCAATCGGTTTGACGAATCAAATAAAAAAAAGTTTATTTGATTCGTCAAACCATTTATGAGTTACAAAACTCATTCATTGTACACAAAATTAATTTCTGTTCGTACAACTAATAATAATTCAATTAATTTGAATGTCTTGCTTCACGATAGCTTCATGTTTCGTGATTGGTGATTCCGTTCCTTTGATGTGTGTTCAAATACCGACAAGAAATGGAAAAAGAACCAACTTCGAGAAACGTGTGCTACGCACGGCCAAAACCCCATGTACACATTGGCCGAATGTCGCATTAGGTCAACCCAGCCAATGTGTACATGGTCGTTCCAATCTCGCAGACGGCCAACCTCGCAAAATGGCAGACAGCGATTACACATTAGCCAACGTCAGCGTCGGCCGACCACGCAATGATCGAAGCGCGTTGCGCGTTGCCGGCTGAGCCTAGGGTTGCCAGCTATGCTGTTAAAAACAGTATCATATTGTTTTTCACTACATTATACATTGAACAAAAACAAAGTATACAAAATACTGTTTTCAGCATCAAAACTCGTAAGACTATAAGTTTCAGACTGAAACGCTCACAGAAATATTAGTATGGATGATTTATATTCAGAATTATCAAATTTCAAAGTAATTTATAAAAAAGTATCAGAAGACAAAGATTTTCTTGAAATGAGTACTGGCCAAAAGTGGAGCCATTTGTAAGTAAACAACTCAGAAGAATTTAAAAATATTACTAAAATTGTCTCATATCTACTTTCTGTTCCCGCCACCTCAGCATTTACTGAAAGAATTTTTTCAGTAATGAATGCAAAGTGACGGGAGGATAGAAATAGATCAAATATTAATTTAATAAAAAATGAGCTCCTCATTTATTTAAATTTTAGTTATGATTGTGGTGAGGCGTATGAAGTTTTTAAAAAGAGTGTAAATTAATAAGTTGTGTGAGAAGCTCTAAAAAATATGTATTTAATACATGAAATAAATAAAATACTGTTCATTTTTCTAAAATACTGTTTAATATTCTTCTCAGACTTAAATATACTTTATTTCTTGTAAAAAAAGTTGACAACCCTAAAAAAAGTTGACAACTTGAGCCACGCCTCTTTCTTTTGATGTGTGCTCGAAAAACCGACTACCAAGCCAAGTTTGGCAAACGTCTCTACGCACGGCCAAAACGCCCTGTACACATTGGGCCAACCTTACTTTGGGCCAACCTCGGCCAATGTGTACAGGCTCCTTAAAAACCCTGCATGGCCACTCCCACAGTAAGTTGGTAGTTGGTTAGTAAGGGAGTAGGTAGTGATAGTTCACAAAGGACAGTTGAAATCCGTAGGATAGTGAAGTGAGTGTAAAAAGTCGTGCGAGAAGGTCGGCGGGCCGGAGCGCCCGCTGGCCGGAAGACGGTCAGCGGTGATGTGAACGACGGCGTCGCGTCGGCCGGCAGAGATGAGATAGCTGTCGGCCGACCATCAATTAAGTGAACCGCGGAAGAAGCGCCGAGAAGAAAGAGGGACGAGAACTCGGCTAGTCAGTGCAACAGTCGAGAGGACCATGCCGAAGAACCCCAGCGGAGAAAGAAGACTCCCTGGAGAGCCGGGTGGTCCGAAGAGATCTTGACTGTCAAGGCGACAGTCAAGGAGGCTGAGGAGGACGTTCGAAGTCCACCAACATTGATGTAGCCTGACGTGGCCGCTGTTACGGACAGAAGAAGACAAAGGGCGGAGCCGAAGACCATTGGAGATGTTCAACTGGTTATCAGGGCGACAACCAGCCCCGCCGCCAGCGCAGAAGGAGACCAGCGTGAGGTGGACCTCACGTCGCTGGAGCAGACATGCGAGGGAGAGTCGCGCGGCGGCACCGCGCCGCGCCGTGATGCGGACAGCGCCGCGTTGCCGGCGCCGGACCAGGACGTCGCCACGATCACGACGGTAGAAAGGTAGAAATAAGGTTAGACTTAAGGCTAGATTTTAAGATTATAATAAATTTCCAAAGATTTAAAGATTAGAAGATTTAAAGTGATATAGTGAACAGACTTGACATGGATATCTAAGTGAGTAAGCACTTTACATTTCATGTTTTTCTGTATTTTCTTCATTGATTATGGATTCATTAGGTATATTATATAATGTTATAATTAGTTTTTGAACACGACATAAGTAATACTGTAATTTTTATAAATAAAAATTAAAGCAATTTTTAATTTTGTTCTGATTATTTTGAATATATTAATAATTAATAAATAAACAAAATATTTTGAATAAAATGTTATCCATATTAAGCTATATAGACTACTTTATATGTATGCCAAATTTTATGGAAATACGTCTAGAAATAAAAGAGTTATTGAATTTTGGTCCGAATCAGGCCGAAATTTTCCATAGTGCACCCGAGAGTCCAAGATCGACCTGAACTCTCCGTGTCCCGATAGCAGCTGAAAAGTGTGGTGGTCCAGCGATGGAAAATATCCACTGCCCTTTTCCTTCACGGTCACCTTCAGGAAAAAGGAATGAGTCCATCTTCCGGTGATGGCCGTGTCCCATCTTTCTTGTTAAACTATACATGATATTTAATCTCAATCTCTGACCCAATACCTGGTGTCGTAACGCCTCCGAGAGCCTGATGGTTCTATACCTCCAGGCCCCTTCTAACACTTCGCCGGGCACTGAACTCCAGTACCTCCAAGTCAGCAGGGAGCACCCCCGCCAACAGCGGTAGGGCCGCACCGGAGACAGTCCGATATGCTCCCGTCAGAGCCAGCAGGGGTACTCTCTGCCCCCGATTCAGAGCTGTGGCTACCACGCCGGTCCTCAGCCTTGCGCCCATACCTCAGCAGCATATGTGACTTGGGCCACATTGTCGCCCTGTATACAAGGCGCATCGTCGGTGACCCATTCAGCGATACTTAGTCTCTTCATGGAGGCAAAAAAATCCCTCGCCCTGTCAGCAATGGCCTTAACATGGGTAAGAAAAAAAACCGTTGGATCGAACGTTATACCCAGCCATTTGACCTCTCTTGCAAATTTCACGTTCATACTCCCCATTTTGACCACTGGGTTCCTCGCCTGACTGAAACCACCCTTTATCATCATGGCCACTGTTTTGCCAGGCGCCAAAACCAACTTATTTGTAGCACACCAGTCCACAATCAGTTCAATAATATTGACCTCTTACTCTTTTCCTCAAGCACTAAGCGGCTTCGTTCGGATACGAGCAACAGAGCATCATCCGCATATGCAACGATGTTGCACCCCTCAGATAACGGTAGACGAAGAATGTAATCGAAAAGTATGTTCCACAAGGTCGGTCCAAGGACCGAACCCTGTGGACAGTCCATATTCTCGAGACCCCCGCGTAGCCGTTCGTAGCAGCACGATCACCGAGGTAGCTCTTGACTAGGTCAAAAAGGTACCTCGGGCACCGTCACACTTTCAGCTTAGCGAAGATCATCTTCCACCAGATATTATCAAAGGCCCTCGAGATGTCCAGGAAAATTCCCTTAGCGTGCTTCTCCTTACAGTCCCTTACCTTTGCCTGTACATACATCATAGCACATTCCGTGGACTTACCCTGACAAACCCAAACTGTCGATCGCAGGCAGGCGAAAGATTACTCTACGCCTGTTGCGCATCACCGTTTCAAGCACCTTCCAGAAGACGGGAAGGATCGTGATTGGGCGATACGCGCCTGGATCTGACCTTGGTTTCTTGTTTCCTTTGGGTATGACACAGAGAGTGTATTTTTTCCATATAGTGGGGAAATACCCCACTCTCATACACTCATTCATTACAAATAAAACTTCATCTCTTGTGAATCTCCAGACATTTTTCGCAATTACCTCAGTAATCCTGTCTATCTCCGGGGCCTTCGTTGGATCAATATTACGAAAAATATTCTCCAGCTCCACCACAGTTATGGGAGGGGGCTCTCGCACCTCAAGAAGCATTGTATTTGTTGGGAGATGGGCTCACATACGGACTAATCTATGATGGTCCGTTTCCTCGTCAACGTTCTCAAGGGGTACTAGTTTGCCTAAGAACCCATCAATGGTTGAGGGAAGATCAGTCGTCATCCCTTCCCCGAAAAGAATCCCGGAAAGAAAGGTGACAGCACTCTTTCCCCTCCCTTGATGAGGCCTGTCACTTTCCAGGGGTCACCATCGCCCACTTCCGTGACCGACCTCCTCCAAGATGCTTGCTTCGCCTCACGGATCGCCGCCGAATAAGCACATCTTGCGTGCCGCAAGATGTGCTTATTCGGCGGCACTTTATCACACTTGGAGGGTCAGTTGCTCCGAAAGACAAGCTAGACCCCACCGGACAACCCCACACCTCCGATACGTCCGCCGGTAGGCACCGCGGAGCGAAGCGAGCTCCCTGGTCCACCAGCAGGCCTTCCGGGTCGGGTGCACCCATGAGCCAAGTCGGCCGACCTTGTGACTGTGGAATTAAGGTACTCTACAACCAGGGTTGGGTCCCTAATACTTCTCTCGTAGATGTCACTCAATTCATCTTTCAAAATAACCTTGAGTGCATCCCAATCCGCATTTTTGGATTTAAACTTCCTTGAATATCTTGCAATTAGTACCGGAGTCAGGCTGGGAGTGAAGGTTATCAGACGGTGATCACTATTAATGACCCCGTCCAACACCTTCCACTCCCTGACAAGCCCTAGCACAATATTCGTACATAGGGTGAGATCAATGCTGCTTTCCCCTCCTACAGCGCCAGAGACAGTCGAAGGATAGCCGGGTTCGTTGAGTATATTCAATCTAAAACCAGCTATGAACTCCTCAACGACTACTCTCCGTTCTTAGACCCCCCGTTGATGTGGAATTATCATGCCACAGGGGAGAGCGAGCATTAAAGTCACCCCCAATTATCACATGCTTCCCTTTCAGACTGTCCAGAGTGTGGGAGAGTCCCAGGATGTGGGGACCCACCGGGTCGCCATACTTGAAGTAGACCGAGATGAAATATATCTCGGTCCCCTCCAGCATGATGGAGACACACACCCGATGCTTATCAGAGAGGTGTGACAGGTACAGCGGTTTTAGCCGACAGGTGTCGACCATAAAACCTGCACCCGGCGACACTCCCTCAACCATCAATAGCGGTGCCTCAATCCCGGGTGATCTGTTTTGCCAAGTGTACTGCTCCTGCATTAGTGATATCTAGAGATCTAAGTCTTGGATCACACGATCTTCCAACATTAACTTGACCGATCCTTATGCCTCTCCTAGCCATAATTGTTTTTTTACAGCCAATTTCACCGCTGCACACACGTTTTTTGAAGCTATTTAGGAAGAAACAATGTATTTTTTTAAGATCATTCATAATACCAAATAATTATCAGAATACTTATAAACATATCGAAGTATAAAATACAATTAATAAAACTCGTATAAATAATATCGGTGAAGTTTGGCGACGTTGTAAAGTGAAGCGATACGCGATTTACTGTTAAAAGACCACGCATTGTTGCTTAGAAGCTCGCGGTGTTCGGATGTGTATTGGTATTTATAGCGAAAAATGTTTATTTATTCAAAATGGAGATTACTGAGGAGGGTATGGTGTTTTTTAATACATATTTTTAATTTCTGTAATTATTTTTAAATATTTGAAAACCAATCTAACAAAAAGGTGTTTACAAACGTTTATTATTTCTTTCCAAACCATACTTATTTTGAGATTAGAGAAAAGTTCTACATAGTTCAATCACGAATCTTTATTACATTATACTTTGATTATTTTTTAATTAAATAAAAAAGAATTGAATACGAAGAGGTACCAAACGTTTAGAAATCTAATATTTCCTTCGTTACTTCCAGGTAGCAGAGCGGGCCGTTCTACTGGGAGAATAATCGTAACTCGCCGCGAACTATGTTTTGTATTACGAAAAAATATGTTCAAACTTTCATCTCGTGAACGCAATAAACATTTATTAAACTATTTTGTTACTAAGTTAGGATATGTTGAATGTTCAAAAATATTAAACGACATAATATCTCCGTTAATTAAAGTTTTTGTGACAAAGCTTTTGTCAAAATGGAAGCTGATTAAAAGATACGAACCTGTATTGGAGATTCCGTCATTTTAATGATTTCTGTGGTTCCTCTTAAACTTTACTTTTTTAAATAATCAAACTTCATCGACTAGATTTTGTAGACCTGTAAGATTCCAGTTTACCAAAGAAACACCCGACGTGACAAGTCAAGAGTTCGACTATATTGAACGACAAATAAATGAGTTGGAGCCTACTAAATAAATAATCAAAATTTATATATAAATAATTTTAATTAAAACAATGGTAGATGGTAAGGTTTGCAACTCCCTAATGGAGAACAACTCTGCATTAACTTGCTAAATATATGGTGCAACACCCAAGGAAATGAACATGTTCACGGAGGTTAGTGAAAGACCATGTCATCCTGAATTGTTGATTGTCGACTCTACACGCACACATACAATTTTTCGAATGCCTCCTACATATTTCATATCGCTTAGATATTAAAAAATGGTAAGTACGAGGCAAAGATGCCAAAGAAATTCTGGCAAATAGAAAACAGAGAATGACTTCTTGATTTTATTCAGAAATGGGGTCTTGTGGTCGATTTACCAAAACAAGGTGTAGGAAATAGTAACGATGAAAATACTGCTCGACGTCTAAGAACCTGGAACTTTCTGCTGATATTACCGGAATAGACTTTAATTAAATTAAAAGATTCCAAGTTATTTTGAGTGCGCTTTCTAGTGGGTATCACATTAACACCGAACAATTTGATACATATGCTAATGAAACAGAAAAAAGTTTTGTGGAACTATACAATTAGTTGCCAGCATCAGTGCACAAAATTTTGGATCATGGTGCTAAGGTAATTATTTTGTGAAAAAGTGAATAAGTTTAATGAAAAAGTGTTACTACCTATTGGGCACAATTATCGAAGACGTGCAGGAGTCCCGACAAAAAGACTGGAAGACGTTTCGAGAATTTCGCACTCGAAAAACCTGTCGATTTAACACCAATACCGACTACCAGTTTATTAAGTCGACCGTTTATTAGACCCTATAATACCTATCAAGTTTGCGAAAACGTCAGTGGAAAAAGCAGGGGCCACTTTCAAAAGACATACTCAGTTTATTAAAAGTACCAGACAATACGAGTATTACTGAAATTAATAACATACCTATCTATTTTCGAGGAAGTTGATTCAGAATATGAATTATGAAGTGTAAACTATTTTTCTATAAATATTCTGTAAAAAATTTGTGTAAATATGTTTGAATTGTGCATGTTTTTAAAAATAATTATCAGTAGTAAATAAAAAAAAAATCTAATTATCGTCAAAGTCCACATTGATACATTTTATAAGTAAAAAGTGTAAAAATATGTTCAAATATCAGTTTTTATGTTCAAATTATTTTCATATGTCAATATTAATAAATAAAAATTTATTTTCATATGTCAATATAACTAAATAAAAAAAAATAGAAAGTAAAAATATTTGTTTCCCCCTAATATGCTTCAAACATCGTGTCTGCGCCGCCTTGTATGCTGGGCATAGCGCACTTCGTGTTGAATGGTCGGCACTCTTTTTAAATTTCGTAAACATAGCACACTGTTCCGGTTTGGCCTTGTTAGGGAATTGTTCATTATTATATTCCTCTTCCGCGCAGTGTCGACATGTTTCTATTGCCTGTTTACAGAATTTACTGAGGTGGCCGTAGAGGCACTTAAACCAACAAGTCGCGCCAATATAATCCCTGGTGCGGCACGCCTGCCGTCCTAGGAAGCACATACCCGCTTCCAAGAAAACGCGTCAATAGTGCAGTTAATACCGTTAATAGTGCAGAAAGTACTATTAACGGTTGATAAATAAGAAAGTTGCCCCCCGGCCCCCGGGTTTTCCGACTTTTTATGAGTTCGATGCAAAGTCGGAAAATCTGTTTCGGAAAAACGCCTCGTGTCCACTAGCGACTTCACTATCTATATTAGGTTTAAACGTAGTGATGACGGCATGTCCACACACGACAACGGTTGGGTACAAATTGATCACCTTAGGTGTTGAAGGTATGTATGATCTGTTTTATGTATTTTATTTCAAAATTTATTTGAGTTTAGGTTTTTATAATCGTGCTACGACAAAACATAGCTTTTTTTAAAAATATTGTTTTTTATTGAGACTTTTAAATACTTTAGAATAAACTTTCACGCATATTTTCTATATTAAAATATAGGTTAATGTGTCTTTTTTCGAATTATTAAGAGTTAAGCTACGAATATCTGCGACTTTGCCTTTACGGAACGATTAAACTTGATAGTTGCTAAACCTCGAAGTGGAGGAAGTGGCACATCCAACGACGCATACACTGTAAGAAGGTTTTTTTCTAATTCAGTTATGTCAGCGTAAATAACTGGATTAGATAAAACACTTATTGATAGATGTCATCATCTACTGCAGTGTCTTTCATCGGGTTTCAAAATTAATTACCTCGCGTTTAAAGATTATGCGTTGGAAACCGCGCGGATACTTGTAGCAGCATATTCCTGGTACAACTTGCCTTCTTCTGTTCATAAAGTAATTAATTCGTGGGTCGGAAGTAATAAAATATTCAATTTTCATGGTGAGCTTTCAAAAGAGGCCGCTGAATCTTGTAATAAATTATTTAAGCAATTTAGACATGACAACACGAGGAAAATGTTTCGATTTGTCATAAACAGCGATCTTTTAAACAGCCTCCTTCTTAATTCTGATCCCTATATTTCTAGTTTGCGAAAATTACCACGAAAGAATAATTCTGAATTATTAGCGGAAGTGTTAAATTTACTATCCATTTAAAAATTAGAGTTAATATTTGTGTCAAATATTGATTATTGTTTATGATTTTCTTATCTACTTCAATGTTTACACATGAAGTAGAATAGAAAATCATAAACGAATAAGTAAATATATATAGATCCCCTCTATTTGACATTTTCAAATAACCTGTAACTAAAAAATATTTTTAAGGTTTGATTCAGCCGTAAAATTTTCTTTTTGTTATGGACATACCAGAGATTTGGATCAAATCACCAACGTAGAAAAGCATCTGAAACGCCAATTTTGAAACCCTGCATTTGAAAAATTATCAGTAGCACTCAAACATATTTGTTATTATGAAAAATGCTGTCTGGAATCACCGCGTTTGAAAATTATCATTAGTGCACGAACATAATTTGTTACCAAGAATATCACATTCATATCAATCTATCTTATCTTTATATGTATTACTTGTCATTAGTGTTTGAATAGAATTGCTTCTTAGAATCATGTAGAAAATCCAAAATCCTTAATTAATTCTTAAAATTATATAACATCTCTTTCTAATACTTTTAACATAAATACAACTTGCTGAATGTAAAATACTTAGATTGATAATGCCTTCATAAGGCGAAACGCGTCTCAGAAAATTAAAAACGTAGAACTTAAAAAACAATTGTTTTTATTTCCATGTGTGTTATTTTTTATGGATTAAATTTATATTTTTTCTTTTTTAATTTTTTTTTCAATGTAATCGAGTTATTTTATTATTATTTAATTTATTTGTTCATAAAATATTATAATAACATGCAGTGGTATGCACTACGATAGCCGCTAGCTGTGCGATTCCCCTGTGACCGCCTTTCTCTGGCCGCGGGACCATTGTGCAGCGGCACTACTGCTCCAGATGATTCACGACTCAAAAATCTTAAAACTGATGGACACACCCTGTCCATCAAACTCCTTGTTTTTTTGGCGACTTGGATGATTAGAGTAGTCGTTAAAATGTAGATGTGTAGTATACCAATCCGTGGCAATTTTATGTACTACACAAAAATAAGTTATTTCTCACGCAGACTAGCTGCGCAAGAAGTCTCATACTTAGTTTTAAATGCGTGCTGTTTGCTATTAAGAAAAGAACTTGGAAAAAACCACACATTTAAAATATATGAACGAAAATATATAAGTAAATAATATTATTGTCACAAATTTGTGTGACATCACTTCTGAACAAAAATCTCGCAGTTTTTAAGTTTATACTACAATTAAAATAATAATGAAATAAAGAAGAAAGAAGTAAAAGACTTAAAGCTACAATATTAAACTAAACACTATACTTTGTTCACGAGTTATAGTTGTACACTATTATTCATAGATTTCACAATTATTTACACTAGCAAAGGTCATTTAAAAATATTTTGAATGTGTACAAAGTATAAATAGAGCAATTCTTATTACTTATCTTATAAATCTTCGAATCTCAGCCCAGAATAGCAAGTTATTCCTATTTTCATAGCACAAGCGTTTAGCTTAGTTTGAAAATAGTAAGAATATTGATGTGACACGTATTCCGTGTTCGCATCTCTATTTAATTTAAAAAAAAAAAAAAAATAATAATAATTTACTAGAAGTTTTAATATATTTTCTTATAAGTTTGGGTAGCACAGAGTATTGTTACCCGGAACAAAACGAAAACACATCCGCTCGCGTCAGGCGATCGGACTGAACAGAACGCAGTGAGTACAGAGTTATATAATTTTCAATTTCATTTGAATTACATTCTTGTTTTTTTAGTTTTATATAAAAGATATTCACTGCCTCCTTACTAGACCGACGACTGTGATAAATGAGTCAAGTTAATCCGTTGCGTCCAATGCTGGAATCTAAACAATAACCATTTCTCTAAATTAACTAAATTATAATTTAGAAAATTATAAAATATACGAAATTGAAAATATAAATATAATAATGCTTCTCAAGATTGTTACGAGTGTTTCCCGATTTATTGTATCAAATTCTTTAATAAATTATCTATGAATAGTATATTCAATAGCAGGCAGTATACAATATGGGCCTGTAATTAGTATATTCATCATGCGTCCCCCCTTTATAGATTGGTCTTATAATTCCTATTTTTAACATTCCTGGGATTTCATTCTGTGTCAAGATAGGATATTATAAGATGAACAATCACGGGGCCTAGCACATTGATATTTCTTTTAATCTCACCCATGCGTATGCCATGAATACTTGGCGTATCGTCACTGTATATATAATTAAGCCAATGTGCCGTTTAATACACTCTCAGATGAATGAATCAATTTGTCAATTTTTAATATAAATAATAGAAATATACTTAAAAAAACCCTGCCGTTCATCTGGCAAGTTTGCTTAGTAATTATTTAAAATATTTTTTATAAATCTAGTCTGTGCAATTATTTTTTAAAATAGTTTCATTCGTTTATTTCAGAATATACTAAAAAGGCACATAGGCTTAATTATATATACAGCGACGATATGAGTAAGTTTCATACCCCTTACTATTTCTATGACTAAGAGACGCTTTAGTGATTAACAAACTCTGTGGTTGATCTACCAAAGAAAAGTCTGACAATTAAGTTCACAATAGTGTAACATTTGATCAATAGAATCAGAAAAATACTTAACAAAGTTGTTACTAATACAAGTGAAAGAGGTGCCACTAAAGAATTTTGTTATGACAGATTGTTATGATTTCATCACAGTTACTCGTATTCATTCTATCTAAAATGTTATTAATTGTATCCCAAGTTTTGTGGCTGTCATGTAGAATTTCTCTTAACAAATTGTTATAATAGATTCACTTTTTATTTATCAATAATTTAATAATAATAATAATTGGATAACTTGTATAGCGCCGTTTTCGCGAATACTCACCTCAAGGGCGCTTTTTTTTTTATTTAAGTTATTTCTAAACCTCTTAAAATTCATTTCGTGAGATTTATTTCTAGGTGAATTTCTCCACAGCATAAATAATTTATACCTTTTATTTATTTCTTCTAGCAATGTATTAGTTACCCATGGACATATTGGATCTTTTCGCTCTTCCGTTCGGGTTTATACTGGACTTTGTATATATCCAACCAAATCTATTTTATATACAATCATATATATCATAACAGTTTTTAATTAAAACAAATATTTCCGCTATAACGCTATAAATGTTGACATTCGATAGACGTCTCTAACATTTCACATAGAAACTATACGCGTAAATAAATAAGTACGTCCCGTATTTTATGTGCCGGGATAACACTCTTGTTATTTTGAGAGCAAGGGGGGCCGTTTTGCATTAATATTATTTTAGGTAATTTAGGATCTCGATGTAATATGGCTTATCTAAACATTAAAATTACACTCAAAAAATAAAACTTGGGCCCCAAATCGACATTAGTCAACGACAGAAGACACCGACAAAGGCAAATTAGTGGGAAACATACAAAAATAATTGAATTGGTTGATTTTGCAGTGTTTCTTTTCATAAAAAGACAAAAAGAATGTGTTACTAGAGCCAAGTTGCCTGTATGAAATCTTAACCAGTTAACATCCACACAGTACTATTTAATTAATACTGAGCCTCTTCGCTTTTAAAATTTATTTATTTATTATTCCCTAAATAGCTAAGTATTTCCATGCTTTCTATTTCCTTGAAATTTCTAATGAAGTGCTTATATAGCTTCAAATAAGAATCTTCTGGTTTCGGTCTTCTGGGGTATTATGCCGTGTTATTACGACCTTTCTGGCCGAAATAACACGGCATAATACCCCATAATGCAATGGGATCCAAAACGTCGGCCGGAAAGGTCGTAATAACATGGCATAATACCCCAGAAAACCCAAACCAGAAGATTCTGAGTGGCCGTGAAAACCTAAGAACATTCAAATAATAAGTGTCCATATTCCCCCAGTTAACGGTATGAATAGAGTTAACATTTGAAATTGCACAGAAAATGGTGCCATATCTTTATAATCGTTTTCGGAAATATTAAAAACTTACTCTATATCGGAAAAATCCGCCATCAGCTGGTCAATCACCTAAAATATCAAATATTCAGTTTTAAAAATAAAATTAATTGATTAATATATTATATATGTTTTATATGTACACTGGCTGTAGCCCGTAAAAAATAAAGTACTTTGACATTTTTAGTCGCGTCCTTAAGAATAAGTATGGAAAATTTGGATAAGATCTGTCAAGTGGTGTAGGTTTATATAGAAAATATATCGTGGGGAAAAGGTGGGGTAAAGGGGGAGGGAGGCATTTTGTCTATGTATAGCCGTCGGGTCATAAGGAATTATTTAAAAAAAATGAAAAACAAAAATTACATAATACATTTCTTTAAATGTAAAAAAAACGAAAGTTACGGACAGACAGACAACGAAATAATTATTATTGGTTATGAAAAAAATTGGAAGCTTCTTCCAAGTAAGGTCGGGTAGAAAGAACAAACATACGCAGGTACATAGCATCTGTTCGTTCCAACAGCCTAGAGCAGTATTAACATTGAACACAATATTTCAAAAATATAATACTGTAATAAACAAATTAATATTTCCTTACTGAAAATAACAAGATAATCTTTTCTAATAAAAATCATTCAAAAATCAAGTCAATCAAACTTTGGTAACTGACCTGCTTTTTCCGTGCGGTTTCTTCTTCACTCTTCTCCAGGTCTGATCTGAAATAATCAGTTTTGTGAGTTTATTTATTTATTTAAGCAGACACAGTGAATACAGAGTTATATAATTTTCGATTTCACTTGTTTAATTTTTCAGTGAACTGCATTATTGTTTTTTATTTTTATGTAAAAGATATTCACTGCCTCCTTACTAGACCAGCGTCTGTGATAAATGAGTCAGGTTAATCCGTTGTGTTCAACACTGGAATCTAAACAATATCCATTTCTCAAAATTTATGATATTATAATTAATAAAATTATAAAATATTAATATAATATATAAAATAATTGGTTTGTATGAGATTAGGGCCGGAATACAGTGTCAATACTTAACAATTTAATGGTTAAGCCTTTTTAAACGCCTTTTTTGCAATACAAATATACTAGCTCCAGATTATATTTGTTAGATTTATACAACGTTGTAGAGTCGTTGGCACGTAATCGTTCAAAATGTCCATGTTCGTTGCTACTGAAATGTTATGACTTCAAGTAACTCTAACTTAACCCGGCGTGAATGAGGTGAGAAATTTTTACATCTGCTATGAGGTGGGAATGAGATACCCGAAATTTTACTGCCGAATTTTTGATACAATTTTTTTACGTAGGATATTAATAATAGTACATATTCAACAAGATAAGTACATTTATACTATTTTTAGATTGAAAGGAGTTTTTTTATTATTGAACTAGCAAAGTATCCATTTTTTTTGAAAAAGTAAAAAAAATAATTAAATAATTATAACTCATAAACTTACTGTCAACTCAAAAATTGAACACCGACTACGAGGTCGGGTGTGACGTACCTTAGCCACATTTGCGCACGTGTATCTCCCGCTGACGCCGGCGCGACACTAAGCTCAAAACTGCATCTCGCCCCCACATGGCAACAATAACAATAAAAAATCTACGTTTAAAAACTTCTCGGGTACGACATACCCGACCTCACTCACGCCGGGTTAAGGGGTTACCACCATGATAGGGTAAAGAAATTATTTAAATGCGGGTAAAAATTATGTCGAATTTACATCTCGTACATTCCAATCAAAATAATTATATATATTCAAGAACACATTCATATTTGTGAAGTTGTAATTTTTCAGAACAAAGTTCTGTGAAATATTTAATAACCAAATTAATTAATCAATTAGAAAGGCATACAGAAAAATCTAATTCACGAAAAAAATTAATTTGGTTATTAAATATTTCACAGAAATTTGTTCTGAAAAATTACAACTTCGCAAATATGAATGTGTTCTTGAATGTATATAATATCTGTTGTATAAATGTATGTCCAAACAAAAATGAATTATTAAATTAATCATGGCTTCCATCTAGCGGTGGCATTGCAAAGTAATTTAAACTACCGTATCAAAAAAAGTGGATTGCTCTATGGACAAAAATAAAAATTAATCAATTAATAAAAATAAGAACTACATATAAGGTCGATATATTCACGGAAACATAGAGGGTTGCTGTAGCTTAGTGGTCAGAGCACCGGCCCCGGAAAGGGGGTGACCTGGGTTCGTATCCCAGTAGTAACCTAATATTTTTTCGTGAATTAGATTTTTCTGTATGTCTTTCTAATTGATTAATTAATTTGGTTATCAAAATAATTATTTACTTATCAAGGCGCGTAGATCTGTAGAACTGCAACAATGCGAAACGCAAATACAGGATTCACACAACCGAACGCGTCTAATGTCATGATCGAACTGAATTCTAATTTATAATAAATAAACAATTTTTTCAAGATTTTCCCTAAAGATTCGAATGCAACAAAATTACACTCATAAAATAAAACTTGGACGCAAAACCACTAACATCGACGAAGGCAAATTAGTGGGAAATATACAAAAATATTTTAATTTTAACTAAATTGAACTTTGTAATGCACACACGTAGAGTTAAATTTAACACGAGTATAGTTTCGAGAGGAGCAGTCCCTCTCATCTTTTTCTTTTTGTGCCGTGTTGTTGCATAAATGAAATTTTGTTAGCAAGCCTCAGATTCGGATTCAGCACCCCAAAAAACTTTCCTGGTGAAAACCCAATTTGACTGGATTATATAATAACTTGTAACTACGTATTGACCGCTATTATATCACATTGTAAACTTCATCTATTTTGATGTGATGTGGTTAAAAATTGGTGGAAATCAATTTATTTCACAACGTTTCCTAATTTCTAGTATATAATAAATAGCTAACTATTTCTATGCATTCCATTTCCTTAAAATGTCAAAATTTGTGTAAAATACAGCTTCAAATAATATGTTTCCATATTCCCCCTGTTTTCTGTATGAATAGCGTTAACATTTGAAATTGCCAAGAAAAGGGTACCATAGCTTTATAATCGTTCTTGGAAATATTAAAAACTTACTCTTTATTGGAAATATCCGCCTTCAGCTGGTCAAACACCTAGAATATCAAATATTCAGTTTTAAAAATAAAATCAATTGATTAATATTAGGTCCTTACATATGAAATTGGCGTTTTGCCGTACTGGCAAATTTGATCTCAAATATCTTCTCTTTGGTTAGGAATTCCAAATCCAAATTTATACAGCTATTTACTCATGTATTTGTGTTTTGAAAATTATAATTCATTTGTTTTTTCCTCAATTGTTTTTTTCTTTGCGTCATTCAGTTTACAAAATGAAAAACTTGAAATATCGCGTTATTTACGAGTACGAGTTCCACCGTGGCACCAGTGCTGCAGAAACGGCTCGAAGGATTAATGATGTGTATGGCGACGGTGCCGCAAAAGAAAACACAGTGCGTTTTTGGTTCCAACGTTTTCGTTCTGGAAATTTCGACCTGCAGAACAAGCCCCGTGGACGGCCGGAGACCAAAGTTGATAATGAAGAATTGAAGGCTATTGTGGAAGCGGATCCATCGCAAACCACATCCGAGTTAGCTGCAGGCTGCGGTGTTAGTGATAAAACTGTTTTAATCCACTTGAAGCAAATTGGTAAGGTGAAAAAGCTTGAAAGGTGGGTACCTCACGAATTGAGTGAAGCAAATCAACAAACGCGCGTTGACTGCTGCGTTGCATTACTCAACCGGCACAATAATGAAGGGATTTTAAATCGAATCATTACCTGTGATGAAAAGTGGATCCTGTACGATAATCGGAAGCGCTCATCGCAATGGCTGAACCCTGCCGAACCAGCCAAACCATGCCCCAAGCGAAAATTGACTCCAAAAAAGTTACTTGTGAGCGTTTGGTGGACTAGTGCTGGTGTCGTTCACTACAGCTTTCTTAAATCTGGCCAGACGATTACGGCAGATGTCTATTGTCAGCAACTGCAAACCATGATGGAAAAGCTAGCTGTTTAACAACCGAGGCTGGTTAATCGCTCTAGGCCACTGCTGCTTCATGATAACGCTAGACCACACACTGCACAACAGACGGCTACCAAATTAGAGGAGCTTCAATTGGAATGTCTAAGGCATCCACCGTACTCTCCGGACCTTGACCCAACAGATTACCATTTTTTTCGAATTTTGGATAACTTCTTGCAAAGGAAAAAATTCAACTCCGATGGGACAGTCCAAACCGCCTTCAAAGATTTTATTGATTCCCGTCCGAATGTTTTTTTTAGTAAAGGGATCGATGAACTGCCTATGAGATGGCAAAAGTGCATAGATAGCAATGGTACATACTTTGATTAAATAAATATATTATAATAAAAAAAAATCGGCTTTATGTTCCTCCCATACTAAACGCCAATTTCATATGTAAGGACCTAATATATTATATATGTTTTATATGTACACTGGCTGTAGCCCGTAAAAAATAATGTACTTTTACATTTTTAGTCGCATCCTTAAGAATAAGTATGGAAAATTTGGATAAGATCTTGAGATGTGACCAAATATGCGGGCGCCCATCAGCCCCAAATAATAATAAAATAAACGAATTGTAGAATTTCAATGTTGACCGCCCGATCGCAGGGCAGCCATTTCGTGCCATTATCGGCGCCATTTTAAATCATCGTTTCGTAGTGACAGATTGAACTTGAAGCCGTGTTTCGGCCTCGGGCCCGGATTGTGCGCCGAAAGGCGACCTTTAGGTATGTTATTAAATTAATTTCAATTATTGCGATACGATACGTCAATATTCTGTCTGTGGTGTGATTGTTATTCTGTTCTAATGTAAATCTTTGCAGGGCCCGTATGCGCGCCTTGTCGATAATATCCATCGATAGAACGATTGAAGCGCCCGCCCATCGGGGTTGGGATGATATTGTTGGAGGACGAGTACACCCTGGATAACAAGTCGCTGCCATGGTGCCCCGGACAGTCGGTTGGTGCCGAACGGGACCACATCCTTCGCCTGGCCCTGTCGTGAGGCTGACGAGCCGGACAAATCAGAGGCGGAGGCAGCTGTCGTCGGAACCCGTTTGATGGTGGGTGGCGATCCCACGGGCTCTCGAAGTAGGTGTCGATCCATCTATCCAACCCGCCGCTACTTCGAGGCCTCGCCGTCTATTGGCGCAGAGGAGCCTCGTCGCCAGGATCGGTGATCTCGGGCCCTCCGCCATATTTATAGTGCGTGGGTCCCAGGAACTTCGATTTTATTTATTTATTTATTGACCTAAATTCTGTGACCATGGACTGCGTCGTGATCTTTGCCGAATATCGGCAGTCGTATTTCGAGGGCGTTTGCCCGGCTAGTTAAGCATTTGTTTCTTTTGTTAGAGAGTTATATTTTATTTTTATTTTTTAATTGATTATTAAATTAAAATTGTAGCAAATTGGACCATCTTTCAATTCTGTGAAATTTCTCCTGGAATGGTCTGGTACCCACACTCACGCTAACACACTTACATTCCTTCACACACACACGTGCACAAATACCCTCCCAGCACCTACCGACACCTGGTTCAACCCGAGAAGCCTGCACCATGTAAGAGAAGTCTCGAGATCGACTGGAGTTTAGCTGGTGGATGCTCGGCAAGCATGAGTGGCATGGCGGTTTATCTGCTAGAGTCGTAGCATAGTTTTGGCGCCCAAAGTTTCGGCGAGCCGCGGAATTAGGCTTTCAGAACCTTGCGACCATGGTGTTTGCTTTCGGGTGATCCTGGTGTTAGTTAAAATCTTTCCACTTCAAAATTGCTGGGGGTCACAGAAGTGGATGGCACCCTTCTGCTAGACCACCAAGGGAGAAATTATGTATATGAGTCTTGTATGTCGTTATACTAATAAATTGCGTACACTTTTATTGTTTAGAGTCGCTTTGTAAATAAATATCGAGGAGGTGGAGGAAATTGCAGCGTCTTGACTTCGGGAGATGATTGCGTCCGGAAATTCACAGTTGGGTCGCAGCGTCTAATCACGGAGGCCACAAATTGCGGCGCTACAGCGGCGAAGTCGAATCAGGTGATGTTGATTTAATTTAAAATAAATGCTAAAATGTAAACTTATGGTCAAATATTTTTCGTTTCCTATGTGAGGAACAAAAGCAAGATTTCGTATACAAAATATTTTGTAGATTAAATGTTATAGTGTTCGCACCGTTTAAATATCGTGTTTGTTTTGTTTTATGTTCCAAGTGAATAGCGTGCTGTAAAGGCCTGCTGCGCGCCGACCGAAAATGCATTCAGCGATGGCCCTTCGGCAGATTTTAAATTTTACAATGTAGCTAGAGTTGTCAGAAAAACGTAACTTTTATTCAATTGCCTGCTGTAAATGGACTTCGGACTATTTTATCGGTTTGTATTTGTCGGATGAACGTCGTTTTGTGATATTAGCGCAAACATTATCGTGAATTTTATTCCAGAAATGATGCTTGTTGTGTCGCGAGAAATGTGAGAACCTTGCCGCATTTTTACTCGGAATAGCGCGTGGAGATATCGCTTTCACGGGATAGTGCCGGCAAAGCCGGGCCGATAGTGTGCCTTGATTAGCTGCGGAACGTTGCATTGTGGCCGCGGTTGGGGAATTTTAAAAACGTAGGCGGTGCGGGAGATTTTGTTTTTTAAATTTTAGACTTGGAGCGTTGTGAGAGTTTTTTAAAAAGAAATAAGATTTTGTTCGTGTCTAATACATGAGTTCGTGCGTAATATTAACTGGCGGTAGATGTTTTTTTTCTCGTAGCAGGCGATGGGACAAACAATAATATTTTATATTTTTTGTAATGATGGTAGCGGCGGCAGTGAAAGTAAATTAATTTTATTGTGACACATTCTCGCGGGTTGAAAAGAGTTATGTGTGAGAAAGTTTTGGTCAGATTGGCGGATAAAGTCAAGGAGAGTTTGATGTTTTTCTGAAAGTGAAGTTTTGCAAACTGTTGAAAGAAGTCGTTGAAATATTAAGGGAGGCAATCCTTACTATTAATTTGACAAAGTCAGAGTTTTGTAAACGACAATTGAAATGGTTTGAGGACGGACCCTCAGAAGATTATGTGTATCGAGAGATTTCCAATCCCCAGATGTTCTAAGGACGTTAAATCTTTCATCGGCCCTTGCTCATATTTTAGGCGTTTCATTAAAAATGTTGCTACGGTGCAGTTCTAGCACAAACCGCAGATGGTAACACACACGCCGTCGCGTACTATTCTCGGACGCTTACATTTACGATCAGACATTTTCGTACCTACGTAGAGCTTTTGCACTTTAAAGTCATTACGGACCATCAGTCGCTAAAATGGCTGGCGTCATTATCCAATTCATCGGATAGATTGTGCAGATGGTCTACGGAGCTACTTCAATATACGTTAGACGTGGAACATCGCAAAGAGAGGGACCACGTTGTCCCTGAAGTTTTGTCTAGAATAGATCGGGATGCTGTAGAGCCACGCGTTAACATATTATTTGATTTACCGCGGACGATTGTAGATGAATGGTATAATAAGTCTGAGTCTAAGCTAAGCTTTGAGTCTCTTATCCACCACGTTATCCTCAACCACATCACAAACACAATCACCTCTCTTCAACATGGCTTCTTTCCACATCGCTCAGTAACGTCTAATCTTCTCATATATTCTCAGTTCATCCGTAATGCAATTGACAACCAACTTCAGGTCGACTCTATCTACACCGACTTTGCAAAGGCTTTCGACAAGGTAAATCAATCCCTTCTCGTAGAAAAATAACAACATTTGGGATACACGGTACCTTACTAAAATGGTTTAAAAGCTACATCACAGAAAGAACCCACATAGTCATCAGCGGCCACTCAAGCACCCCATTTTTCGCTACCTCCGGTGTAAGCCAGGGTTCCCGCCTAGGGCCTCTTCTCTTTCTAATATTTATTAACGACATAAAATGACATAAAACACTCCAACCTATTACTTTCGCTGACGAGCTCAAAATATACAAATCAATCAACACTATACATGACTGTCACCTCCTTCAAATTGACCTTAACGCACTCCAAAAATGGTGCATAGACAATGACCTCTACTTCAACACAGAAAAATGCAACTCAATATCCTTCACCAAAAAACGCAGAACCATACAATTTGAATACAGTATCAACCAAACCACGCTTAATCCATT
Source organism: Agrypnia vestita (assembly GCA_016648135.1). Classification (NCBI taxonomy): domain Eukaryota; kingdom Metazoa; phylum Arthropoda; class Insecta; order Trichoptera; family Phryganeidae; genus Agrypnia; species Agrypnia vestita. The sequence goes on along the minus strand of JADDOH010009293.1, from coordinate 49,642 downwards.
AACAACTATTAAAGACCTGGGAATAACCTTTGACAACTCCCTCAAATTCAACCACCACATAGACGATATCTCTAGGCGAGCATCCAAAACTCTCGGCTTCGTCCTCAGAGCAACGAAAGAATTCCACGACACAGCCGCTCCAATTGCTCTCTATAAATCCCTCATCAGAAGCCTACTGGAGTTCTCATCAACAATTTGGTCACCCAATTATGAAATTCACAACTACAGAGTCGAAAAAACCCCGAAAAAGTTCCTTAAATCACTGACACACAGACAAGGTCTAAATGAATTGCTCGATAACGACAAAAGACTCGAAAATTTCCATATAATCTCATTAGAAAAAAGACGAAAAATCACAAACCTTATGGACACTCCACAAAATAGTAAACAACAAACTAGACTCGCCCTCAATACTCTCGCAAATAGATATTAATATACCTGCCCGGTCTCTGAGATCCCAAACACTTCCACACAAAGGTCTACAACACCAACATAGGTTATTTCTCTCCTCTACCTAGAATGCTAAACCAGTACAACGAGGTCATGTCATGTAACCCCAACATTGACATATTTCACATGACACAACCTCAGTTTAAGAGAGAAATTATATCGCTCCTGACCGAAAATAGTTTGAGCGTGTAAGACGGACTCTTCGGAAATCAACCTAAACAAAAATTTTATAGCCACAAAGTGCGGGTACACATTTTCTGACTTAGTTGACCTGGGAGCCTACATGCCTATGTCGTGCGGAGAATGTGAACTTCGTTCATCTTGTAATCACTTACTGCAGTATACTTATATTGTATAATATATTAATGTTTTATTTTAGCGTATTATCGTAAACTGTAACTGTACTAATCACCTTGTCCTAAATTACTATCCATTAGGGTCATTCTGACCTGTCGATAGTCTTTAAATTAAAAAAAAAAGATTGTAGTTGGTTGTCAGCTGACGCCTCAGCGTTTTCAGAATTTTTCTATAAAAGATGGGAGATTATTCCGGTTCACTAAGGCTACCGATGAATTCCATGAGGATAACAAATGGAAAGTAGGTGTTCCGTGCGAAAATAGAGAGGAAATTATCCTAAAAAATCATGATCTTGACAGTGCAGCGCACTTAAGCGTGCACAAGACTTACGGTAAAGAAAAATCGTATTTTTATTGGCCGCGTATGTTTGATTCAATTTAAAAGTTTGTAGGTGCGTGCGACGTGTGCCGTTGATTCAAATATTCCCAGGCGCCGAAGGCTGGCCTTATGAAAAATCCTCGTGTAGTGAGACTGCCAGCTCATACTCTTTCGGTAGATATCGTGGGACCCTTGCCTAAAAGTATGAAGGGACATTCTTATATTCTGACCGTAGTTGGTTTATTCTCCAAGTACCTGTGGTTATTTCCGCTCAGAAGAGCGATCGCTGATGTAATTGTGAGTCATTTGGAGAACTTGTTTTTGCAGTTTGGTACGCCTTATAGAATCTTTGGAGATAACGGAGTCCAATTTAGGAGCAATGTATTTAGAGCCCTCCTAGACAAATATGGGGTGCCGCGTTTGACGTTTACCGCTAGCTATGTACCAAACGAAAACCCAGTAGAGCGTTACCATCGGACTTTGTTACCATGTGTCTCGGCCTTGGTAGAGGAAAACAAGCGAAAGTGGTGCGAGGTGCTGCCCTCGGTTTGTTCAGCAATTAACATACGATAAGTTAGGCCACGATCCCGTATCCCGTATTCACACCCCATTTTTCTTGATGTTCGGGAGAGAACAAATAGTAGATGGAAACATCCATCTCCGATACGGTGAGACTAATGCCGCGAACGATACGGTGAAAGTGGAAGATAGGGAAATCTACGTAACGAGACTAGTAAATTTAAAGAAAATTTATTTGGATGTTCAAAACAATCTTTTGCTAGCCTTTAAAAGAACGCAAAAGCAATTTAATAAAGGGAAGAGGGACGTGACGTTCGATGTGGGAGACATCGTGTATAGGAAAAACTTTGTTTCTCAAATAAGCTGGCCCCGAAATTTGTCCTAAACCGAGTAATAAAAATCGTATCTCCTCTTATTTATACTTTGGCGGATATGAATAATAAGCCGACTGGCAATTTTCATGAGAGAGATATTTTTAAGTCAGGATAGCAGTATGAATTGTTTTCTTTAAAATGATATGGGGTTGTTGTTAAATAATAAAATCGTTTTCTTGTGAATTTTATGTTTGGTCGTGATTTATGCTAGTTTCGCACTTATATGGGAGTAAGGTCAAAGTTGTGCCGTGTGCTTGTCGTTTTTGAATCCTTATCGTGTATGAGGGGACCTAGGCCTCGTGCATGATAGTCGAACTGGAAATTGCATCCGTTTTCAGGACCGACTAGATGGTTTCTAAAACGCCACAGCACGACGTATTCAAGGTAATACGGTAGTAGTCGGTAATTAATGCGTCATTTTTTAAAAATATTCATTGGGATTACTCACTAAATATGTCACGTTGTCATGCGATGCGATCTTTTCTTGTCATTATGGGGTTCAATTGTTTGTGTATAGATTTTTCACCCTCGTGAGCCTGGAGCAAGGCTAAAGAATTTCGCGGCTAGCAGGTGTTTCTTTCGTGGCTGGAACGAACTTAAAGATTTCCATGTGATAAGTTATGCGGTTGGTGTCATTTCGACACATATGAATGGGACAGGTGTTATGGCTGTCGCTAAAGATTTCATACTGATTCTGCGGAAGAAACCACTGGTTGAATGTGAGACGTTTGCTCAGGCCGTCTCACAAGACGTGATCCAAATCCTTATATTTTGTGTATTTGCAACTTCGTACGGCCGGGGAAGGTGATGGCGTGTGTGCAGTTCGAGTCGGTAAAGTCAAGATTAGTTTACGTTTTCAGCTCGGTTTTGCTTGCTAATAAACCCAGCATAAGGTATGAAACGGATATGGTTTTGGGCGTTAATTGATTTTATTTTTATGTTGTAAGGAATGTTCGTATGCAAATCACCCGCGCTATTTGTGTCACCCGCGAATTGTCGAGGACTACGTCAGCCTCGTATATTCCTCGAGAATCCATGTGAAGATTGTAGCGCTTGTACTATTTTCCGAGGTAAAGATTTTCCTTATTGTGTATAGCTATGCGGACACCCGGGTTTGTCTTTGTGCGATGCCCATGAGAAGTCATCCCACATCTCATTAGTGTCGTGCGAATGCATAACTTTGGCATGTTTATGCACAGTGATGTTAAAATTGGTTGCAATGTTTTGTGATTGATATAAAAGTTTTTTGGTATAAATTTTATTATATTCGTGTCGTAGGTTAATCTCAAAACGTGGAAAATATTGAAATCTGGGTTGGAAATGGACTCTCGACACACACACTCTAGTTCGTGTTATTTAATCATGGAATATTTTAGTCGGGCATGTAAATTGTTGTTGAGTTTCTTCAACATTCTTTTATGGATTTTGTGTATTTCATGCGTAAATTGTGTAATAATATCCGTGAATGACCGTGTAGGCAGTGGTTTTTTCATATTATCATATACATCATATTATTTCTGCGTAGTTAGTAGTAGCGAACAATGGTGCGTGTCGGATTTATAAATCATCGCTCACGGAATGTTGGTGGTAGGAAATTAACTGTAAGTGTAGTTCATCAAATGGATGACCTGTACGATAATAATAATAATGATAATGTTTTGGAAATGCGTGGTATTGTTAGGTATTATATTCGGCGATCACGATATTTTGCGGATCGTAATAGTCACGCGGTTCCTTTTGAGATGTTGATAATTGATCGCGACAGATGATAATTGTGGTGGTAAATGTTGAATTTGAATTTGTGAGATTTTCGGATTATATTGTGGTGGTAACTTTGCTTAGTAAAGCCGGGTTAAATTTTTATTGTGAATTGCGAAATATTCGAATTATGTTGTGGTAGTTTTATAACTTTGCTTCGGGTTAAAATGTTGAAATTGAATTGTGAGGGTTTCAGATTATATTTGTGGTTGGTTCACGACATCGGTCGGGGACAGTATGGTAACTTTGCTTCGTAAAGCCGGGTTAGTTGTAAGTTCGATTTGCGAGAATATCGGATTATTTGTTGGTGGTATTCGATTAGACAGGAATGGGAATCAAATGGTTATCGTGAAGACGGGGATCAACATTGGCGCGAAACGATCGTTGTGAATTTGGCTTTTATCGATATAATTCTCTAATTCGAATGTTATTAATGGGAAGTGCGATCGCGTAGCGGATTGTACGTCCATTGGCGCAGAGGAGCCTCGTCGCCAGGATCGGTGATCTCGGGCCCTCCGACATATTTATAATGCATCGGTCCCAGAAACTTTGCTTTTATATATTTATTTATTTATTGACCTAAATTCTGTGACCGTGTACTGCGTCGTGATCTTTACGTTTGCCTCGGCTAGTTAAGCATTTGTTTCTTTTGTTAAGGCCTAAAAATGCCAGTGCTTGCTGCGAGAGTTATATTTTACTTTTATTTTTTAATTGATTATTAAATGTAAATTGTAGCAAATTGGACCATCTTTCAATTCTGTGAAATTTCTCCTGGAATGGTCTGGTACCCACACTCACGCTAACACACTTACATTCCTTCACACACACACGTGCACAAATACCCTCCCAGCACCTACCGACACCTGGTTCAACCCGAGAAGCCTGCACCATGTAAGAGAAGCCTCGTGATCGACTGGAGTTTAGCTGGTGGATGCTCGGCAATAGCAAGGCGGTTTATCCGCTAGAGCCTGGCAATCTATCAAATGGTGTAGGTTTATATAGAAAATATATCGTAGGGAGAAGGTGGGTTAAAGGGGGAGAGAGGCATTTTGTCTATGTTTAGCCATCGGGTCCAAAGAAATTATTATTTAAAAAAAAAAAAGATAAATAAAAATTACATAATACATTTCTTTAAATGTAAAAAAACGAACGGTACAGAAAGTTAAGGATAGACAAACAACGAAATTATTATTATTGGTTTTGAAAAAAATCGGAAGCTTCTTCAAAGTAAGGTCGGGTAGGAAGAACAAACATACGCAGGTACATAGCATCTGTTCGTTCCAACAGCCTAGACCAGTATTAACATTGAACACAATGTTGAAAAAATATAATACCTACTGTAATAAACAAATTTTTCCTTACTGAAAATAACAAGATAATCTTTTCTAATAAAAATCAATCAAACTTTGGTAACTAACCTGCTTTTTCTGTGCTGTTTCTTCTTCACTCTTCTTCAGGTCTGATCTGAAATAATCAGTTTTGTGAGTTTATTTATTTATGTAAGCAGACACAGTGAATACAGAGTTACATAATTTTCAATTTCACTTGTTTAATTTTTCAGTGAATCGCATTATTGTTTTTTAGTTTTATGTAAAAGATATTCACTGCCTCCTTACTAGACCAACGTCTGTGGTAAATGAGTCAGGTTAATCCGTTGTGTTCAACACTGGAATCTAAACAATATCCATTTCTCTAAATTAGTTATATTATAATTAATAAAATTATAAAATATTAATATAATATATGAAAATACAATTATTAGATTGTATGAGATTAAGCCCCGAATACAGTGTCAATACTTTAATGGTTAAGGTACGCCTTTTTTGGACTACAAATATTATATTTTATAGCTCCAGATGATATTTTTTAGATTTATACAACATTGTAGTGTCGTTGGCACGTAATCGTTATACAAATATCCATGTTCGTTGCTACTGAAATGTAAGTAACTCTAACTTAACCCGGTGTGAATGAGGTGAGAAATTGTTACACCAGTTATGAGGTGGGAATGAGATACCCGAAATTTTACTGTCGAATTTTTGATATTATTTTTTTACGTGGGATATTAATAATAGTACATATTCAACAAGATGAGTAAATTTATACTATTTTTTTTATTGAAAAGTGTTTTTTTTTTTTATTATTGATATAGCAAAGCATCCATCTTTTCTTTGAAAAAGTACAAATATTGGTAGTTTAACATTTTTTCGTATAAAATTCTACCAAAATTAAAACTTCCTTACCCTAGCTACTGTGACGACGGAATTAGCATGGCAACAATAACAATAAAAAATCTACGTTTAAAAACTTCTCGGGTATAAAAAACCCGACCTCACTCACGCCGGGTTAAAGGGTTACCACCATGGGAGGGTAAAGAAATTATTTACATGCAGGTAAAAATTGTGTCGAATATATTTATCTTGTACATTCTAATCAAAATAATTATTTACTTGCGCTTGTCAAGGCGCGTAGATCTGTAGAACCGCAACAATGCGAAACGCAAATACAGGATTCACACAACCGAACGCGTCGAATGTCATGATCGAACTGAATTCTAATTTATAATATATAAATAATTTACAAGATTTTCCCTAAAGATTCGAATGCAACAAAATTACACTCATAAAATAAAACTCGGACGCAAAACCACTCAGTAACACCGACGAAGGCAAATTCGTGGGAAATATACAAAAATATTTTAATTTTAACCAAATTGAACTTTGTACTGCACACACGTAGAGTAAAATTTAACACGAGTATAGTTTCGAGAGTAGCAGTCCTTCTCATCTTCTTTTCGTGCCGTGTTCGCCTCAGATTCGGATTCAGCACCCCAAAAAACATATAGAATGTAAGAAATCAAAACTACCCACAAGTTTCCTGGTGAAAACCCAATTTGACTGGATTATATAATAACTTGTAACTACGTATTGACCGCTATTATATCACATTGTAAACTTCATATACATATTTTGATGTGATGGGATTAAAAATTGGTAGAAGTCAATTAATTTCACAACGTCTACTAATTTATTCAACCAAAGTGCCGAATATTAAATTAATACAAATATTTCCGCTATAACGTTACAAATGTTGACATTTGATAAACGTCTCTGTCATTTCTCATAAAAACTGTCCAGTTTATAAGTACTTATTTATTTACGCGTACGCGTACGCGTAAATAAATAAATACGTCCCGTATTTTGTGTGCTGGGATAACAATCTTGTTATTTTGAGAGCAGGGGGGACCGTTTTGCATTATTTTAGGTAATTTAGGATCTCGATGGAATATGGCTTATCTAATCATTAAAATTACACTCAAAAAATAAAACTTGGGCCCAAAACGCCATTCGTCAACAACAGAAGATATCGACAAAGGCAAATTAGTGGGAAACATACAAAAATAATTTATTTGGTTGATTTTTGCAATGATTATTTTCATAAAAAGACAAGAAGAATGTGCTACTAGAGCCAAGTTGCCTGTATGAAATCTAAACAAGTTCAAATCCACACAATACTATTTAATTAATACTGAGCCTTTTCGCTTTTTAAAATAACTTAATTTATTATTCTCTGTACAGCTTACTGGTTCCATGCATTCTTTTTCCTTAAATTGTTAAAATTTTTGTAAAATACAGCTCCAAATAATATGTTTCCATATTCCCCCAGTTTACTGTATGAATAGAGTTAACATTTGAAATTGAACAGAAAAGGGTGCCATAGCTTTATTATCATTCTCGGAAATATAAAAAACTTACTCCGTACTGGAAAAATCCGCCATCAGCTGGTCAAACACCTAGAATATCAAATATTCAGTTTTTAAAATAAAATTAATTTATTAAAATATTATATGTTTTATGTGTACACTGGCTGTAGCCCGTAAAAAAACGTACTTTTACATTTTTAGACGCGTCCTTAAGAATAAGTATGGAAAATTTGGATAAGATCTATCAAATGGTGTAGGTTTATATAGAAAATTTATCGTAAGGTCGGGTAGAAAGAACAAACATACGCAGGTACATAACATCTGTTCGTTCCGACAGCCTAGAGCAGTATTAAAATTGAACACAATATTGAAAAAATATAATACCTACTGTAATAAACAAATGTTTCCTTACTGAAAATAACAAGATAATCTTTTCTAATAAAAATCAATCAAACTTTGGTAACCAACCTGCTTTTTCTGAGCTGTTTCTTCTTCACTCTTCTTCATGTTTGATCTGAAATAATCAGTTTTGTGAGTTTATTTATTTATTTAAGCAGACAAAGTGAATACAGAGTTATATAAATTTCAATTTCACTTGTTTAATTTTTCAGTGAATTGCATTATTGTTTTTTAGTTTTATGTAAAAGATATTCACATCCTCCTTACTAGTCCAACGTCTGTGTAAATGAGTCAGGTTAATCCGTTGTGTTCAACACTGGAATCTAAACAATACCCATTTCTCTAAATTAACGAAATTATACTTAATAAAATTACATAATATTAATACAATATATAAAAATAAATAATTGGTTTGCATAAGATAAAGGCCCGAATACAGTATAAATACTTAACAATTTAATGGCTAAGGTACGCCTTTTTTGCAGTACAAATATACTAGCTACAGATTATATTTGTTAGATTTATACAACGTTGTAGTGTCGTTGGCACGTAATCGTTCAAAATGTCCATGTTCGTTGCTACTGAAATGTTATGACTTCAAGTAACTCTAACTTAACCCGGCGTGAATGAGGTGAGAAATTGTTAGGTACACCAGCTGTGAGGTGGGAATTAGATACCCGAAATTGTACTTCCGAATTTTTGATGCTATTTTTTTACGTGGGATATTAATAATAGTATATATTCAACAAGATGAGTAAATTTATACTATTTTTAGATTGAAAAGAGTTTTTTTATTATTGAAATAGCAAAGTATCCATTTTTTCTTTAAAAATGTACCAATTTTGATAGTTTAACATTTTTTCGTCTAAAATTCTAACAAAATTACTATTTCCTTGGTTTATAAACAAAACTATAGTATCTTCTTATTATAAAAGTTTAAAAAAATATATTTAAATAACTATAACTCATAAACTTACTATCAACTCAAAAATGTAGCACCGATTACGAGGTCGGGTGTGACGTACCCGAGCTACATTTGAGCACGTGTATCTCCCGCCGACGCCGTCGCGCCGGCGCGACACTAAACTCAAAACTGCATCTCGCCCCCACTTCCTTACCCTAGCTACTGTGACGACGAAATTAGCATGGCAACAATAACAATAAAAAAATCTACGTTTAAAAACTTCTCGGGTATGACACACCCGACCTCACTCACGCCGGGTTAAGGGGTTACCACAATGGGAGGGTAAAGAAATGATTTAAATGCAGGTAAAAATTGTGTCGAATATTTATCTTGTACATTCCAATCAAAATAATTATTTACTTGCGCTTGTCAAGGCGCGTTGATCTGTAGAACTGCAACAATACGAAACGCGAATACGGGATTCACACAACCGAACGCGTCGAATGTCATGATCGAACAGAATTCTAATTTATAATAAATAAACAATTTTTTCAAGATTTTCCCTAAAGATTCGAATGCAACAAAATTACACTCATAAAATAAAACTTGGGCGCAAAACCACTCAGTAACACCGACGAAGGCAAATTCGTGGGAAGTATACAAAAATATTTTAAATTTTAAATAAATTGAACTTTGTATTGCACACACGTAGAGTAAAATTTAACACGAGTATAGTTTCGAGAGGAGCAGTCCCTCTCATCTTTTTTTTGTGCCGTGTTGTTGCATAAATGAAATTTTGTTAGCAAGCCTCAGATTCGGATTCAGCACCCCAAAAAACATATGGAATGGAAGAAATCAAAACTACCCACAAGTTTCCTGGTGAAAATTGACCGCTATTATATCACATTGTAAACTTCATATATTTTGATGTGATGGGATTAAAAATTGGTAGAAGTCAATTAATTTCACAACGTCTACTAATTTATTCAACCAAAGTGCCGAATATTAAATTAATACAAATATTTCCGCTATAACGTTACAAATGTTGACATTTGATAAACGTCTCTGTCATTTCTCATAAAAACTGTCCAGTTTATACGTACTTATTTATTTACGCGTACGCGTAAATAAATAAATACGTCCCGTATTTTATGTGCTGGGATAACAATCTTGTTATTTTGAGAGCAGGGGGGACCGTTTTGCATTATTTTAGGTAATTTAAGATCTCGATATAATATGGCTTATCAAATTATTAAAATTACACTCAAAAAATAAAACTTGGGCCCAAAACGCTATTCGTCAACGACAGAAGATACCGACAAAGGCAAATTAGTGGGAAACATACAAAAATAATTTATTTGGTTGATTTTTGCAGTGATTCTTTTCATAAAAGACAAGAAGAATGTGTTACTAGGGCCAAGTTGCCTGTATGAAATCTAAACCAGTTAAAATCCACAAAATACTATTTAATTAATTCTGAGCCTTTTCGCTCTTTAAAATTAATTAATTAATTATTCTTTGTATAGCTTACTGGTTACATGCATTCTTTTTCCTTAAATTGTCGAAAATTTTGTAAAATACAGCTCCAAATAATATGTTTCCATATTCCCCCAGTTTACTGTATGAATAGAGTTAACATTTGAAATTGAACAGAAAAGGGTGCCATAGCTTTATAATCGTTCTCGGAAATATTAAAAACTTACTCCTTATTGGAAAAATCCGCCTTCCGCTGGTCAAACACCTAGAATATCAAATATTCAGTTTTTAAAATAAAATTAATTTATTAAAATATTATATGTTTTATGTGTACACTGGCTGTAGCCCGTAAAAAAACGTACTTTTACATTTTTAGACGCGTCCTTAAGAATAAGTATGGAAAATTTGGATAAGATCTATCAAATGGTGTAGGTTTATATAGAAAATTTATCGTAAGGTCGGGTAGAAAGAACAAACATACGCAGGTACATAGCATCTGTTCGTTCCAACAGCCTAGAGCAGTATTAACATTGAACACAATGTTGAAAAAATATAATACCTACTGTAATAAACAAATATTTCCTTACTGAAAATAACAAGATATAAAATCATTCAAAAATCAAATCAATCAAATTGTGGTAACTGACCTTCTTTTTCCATGCTGTTTCTTCTTCACTCTTTTTCAGGTCTGATCTGAAATAATCAGTTTTGTGAGTTTATTTATTTATTTAAGCAGACTCAGTGAATACAGAGTTATATAATTTTCAATTTCACTTGTTTAATTTTTCAGTGAATTGCATTATTGTTTTTTAGTTTTATGTAAAAGATATTCACATCCTCTTTACTAGACCAACGTCTGTGGTAAATGAGTCAGGTTAATCCGTTGTGTTCAACACTGGAATCTAAACAATATCCAGTTCTCTAAATTAACGAAATTAGAATTAATAAAATTATATAATATATAAAAATAAATTATTGGTTTGTGTGAGATTAAGGCCCGAATACAGTGTCAATACTTAACAATTTAATGGCTACGGTACGCCTTTTTTTGCAGTACAAATATACTAACTACAGATTATATTTTTTAGATTTATACAACGTTGTAGTGTCGTTGGCACGTAATCGTTCAAAATGTCCATATTCGTTGCTGCTGAAATGTTATGACTTCAAGTAACTCTAACTTAACCCGGCGTGAATGAGGTGAGAAATTGTTAGGTACACCAGCTATGAGGTGGGAATGAGATACCCGAAATTTTACTTCCGAATTTTTGATTCTATTTTTTTACGTGGGATATTAATAATAATAGGGGAAGCAGGGGTAATGGCGCTCACGGGGTAATGCCGCTCACACTAATAACTTGAGAACCACGGTGCCTAGAAACACGCGACAATAGGTAAAGCTTGGAAGGTATGACGCGTGAGCAGGCGGCGACATGATTTGCCAGTCTGGCCCCAGCAAAAAATGTGAAGTGCGTTTGTTTGTTTGCGGTCGCGCTGATGTAATTTTTGGCTTATTATTTTTAACGGTAAGTCTCAAATTTTAATTTCTTTTATAGTTACTATTATTTATTCTGGTAAATAACTAATGTATTTAGCAATAGCACAAAGATTCGTGATAAATTTTAATCAGTTGATGTAAAATTTTAATCTAAAAACAAAATGGTCGTTTGGGGTAATGCCGCTCACAGTGAGCGCCATTACCCCTAAGCGATGTTATGTGTTCGTTTTCCAGATATACCCAGAAGTCAGCCAAGGACCACCGCTAAAGTGGTTGGAGCAAGAAGACCTACTCAACGCTAAGACTGAGATTGAAAGAGGTCAAAAAGAAACAGCAGCAAAAACACATAACATGTCGTTTACCATATTAAGAGACAGACTTAAAAATAAAAATATGAGCAGTCCACTATCATAGAACTCAACCTCTTGACGTGTATTTCTTTGGACCCCTAAAGGTTACTTACAGACAAGAATGCAACATGAATATGAAGATACATTTGATGGCGAAAATAACTCCGTATGATATTGCAGGTTTATTCAACAATATATATACAAGTTGCAAATATAAGCAGAGGAGAAATAGAGTCATGGGAATATACTCTTTAAACCCAAACGTTTTCACCGAGCAAGACTTCTTGGCAACATCATTAGTGGCTCAAAATTCAGACCAACTCAATCAAATCGAAAATAATAATATTGATGATTCTGAACCTGCACAATATTGTGACGCAACTGTGAATGAGGAGCCTGCATCACATCTGCCCAGTCCATTGCTTACGATGCCAAATCTAGAACTTGAACTTTCTGTGCCTAGATCTAAAACACCTACCCCTAGTCAATCTAATGAGCTAAGGTATGCCGCCACTAAATCAACTATTCCGGGACCATCTAATCAGGAGCTATGCGATGAACAAGGACAACTGCTCTGGCATTTTTTGATATAGCCAGGACACTAACTACAAGGCCATCTTCTAAACCAGTTCAAAAAAAAAGAAAACAACACACTTTATTGACAGCAACTTCAATAAAAAGTGTGCTAGAAAAGAAAGAGAATAAAATTAATGAAAAGAAAAATAAGACTGATAACCAAAACAAAATAAAAACTAAGAAAGCAACTAATCAAAATAATGTTAAAGCAAAATCTTACAAATGTAAAGTTCTACGAGAAATTTTTTCGGAGACTGAATATGAAGATTATATTTGCAATGTCGACAGCGATGATGACATGAGTGTGGACAATGAAAATTATAAGTTTATTATTTGTGAAGAATTTGGAAGGAACAATGAGATGTGGTATCGCTGTATTTCATTGGACATTGGCCATGTATTCTCGGTGGAATTCTGCAGAAGGGTATATTTGTGATTTATATGTCAAAGACTAAAATGTCATTATTCTTCATAAATATTATTCCTTTTATTAATTATAATTCCTATAACAAGCAAAAATTATATTTATAAATATTTATTTAGTTATTTAAGATTGAACTCTTTAATATTTGATTTGTTAAAATTGATATTATGCGTTTTGTTCATAGACACAGGTTTGAGCGTCATTACCCCTTTGCCTGAGCGGTATTACCCCGGGTTAGGGGCAATGGCGCTCAAAACTGTTTTTTTGTTGTTGCTTAATTACTAATTATTTAATGAAGAATTCACAAGTTTTGTTTAAAATTATTGATAAGTGATTAGATGAGCCGTTGTTATTTTGTCATACTATCAGTATAAAGTTAAAAATATAAAAAATATGATTTTTCCCTTAAGTGAGCACCATTCCCCCTACTTCCCCCATAAATTCAACAAGATGAGTAAATTTATACTATTTTTTGATTGAAATGAGTTTTTTATTATTGAAATAGCAAAGTATCCATTTTTTCTTTAAAAAAGTACAAATTTTGGTAGTTTAACATTTTTTCGTATAAAATTTTAACAAATTTACAACTTCCTTGTTTTATCAACATAACTATAGTATCTTCTAATTATAAAAGTTAAAAAATATATATTTAATTAACTATAACTCATAAACTTACTGTCAACTCAAAAATGTAGCACCGATTACGAGGTCGGGTGTGACGTACCCGAGCTACATTACATTTGAGTTTAGTGTCGTCGGCGCGACACTAAACTCAAAAAAGCATCTCTCACTCACTTCCTTACCCTAGTTACTGTGACGACGGAATTAGCAAGGCAACGATAACAATAGAAAATCTACGTTTAAAAACTTCTCAGGTATGACATAGCCGACCTCACTCACGCCGGGTTAAGGGGTTGTTACGGACTGGACGGGACAAGACCTGATCCTACCGTCAGGCAACAGAACTCTCGAGTTCTGTATTTGATGCAACTGCCTCACACAAAGGGTAGAAACCTTTGCTGTGAGCGAAGCAGAGCGGAGACTATTCTACACAAAGGCCCCTTTCAGGGCCGATCGCCGCGACCCGGTTGGGGGTGGGTACCGTGCCGAATACGGCGCGCGAGCTTTCGAGAGAGAGCGAGAGGTGATTTTATTCCAAACATAAAGAGCATTGATGCCCTGTTTTCATGAATAGATATTTGATTGACAACCGGGTATCATCATCATCAGCACTTGGTCGCCCCCGATCCAGTCGGGGGTGAATACCGTGTCTAAGTCGGTAACCTGGGCGACAGGTTTGGAACTCGCAATTAAAAGAATGAATCGGGAGAAATTATGCTCTCGGAAAGTTAAATTACGCCTCGCTTTGAACAAATAAATGTGTTGTACAGCGTTATCCAGACATGTCTTTCATACTGGCATAATATTGTACTATAAATGCTTATGAATATCTCTCATTTCAGAATTTGGAATTCCTTGTTGAAATCCAGGAGCTTGACAGAATTGCATCATGACTGTATGTAAACATTGAGTGTCACATTTTATTGTTCAATAAAAGAGAAAGCGGGAGGTATTTTTATTTTGCGTAAGACACAAGTTTGCCCTATTATCTGAACCATTTTTGTTGGTTGAAGTAAAGAGTTGTCAAGTATATTCACACATACTGCGCGAGTTATCGGCAGTCATATGATAAAAAACACATTTTTTCTGATAATTGAAATTTTACTGGAAATCAAAGTGAGATTACAGCTCTCACAGATACCAAATCAAACTGAAACCTTTTTTGTAGTGTTCTCACCAAGAATACTTCTTAAGTTTATGTACTTTTACACATGTAAAGTTATACTGGGACGCCTGAGAAAAATAAATGAGAAAGTTTTCTCCGCGGCCCCATTTGAAAGCATATTGCGCAAGTAATATTTATCTGACATACTTGAAAATATTACTACAAGACGCGCTCAGCCAAAACCTATCTACTGGTAATACTTTAAAATCGGTAAACACTTGTTTACTAATTTTTACTGATATTAGTCTGACCGCCGCCGATGAAAATTATTGCTGAAATCACAAAAATTAAATTAAATTCGAGAGGAGCAGTCCCTCTCATCTTCTTTTTGTGCCGTGTTGTTGCATAAATGAAATTCTGTTAGCAAGCCTCAGACTCGGATTCAGCACCCCAAAAAACATATAGAATGTAAGAAATCAAAACTACCCCACAACTTTCCTGGTGAAAACCCAATTTGACTGGATTATATAATAACTTGTAACTACGTTTTGTATTTTATCACATTGTAAACTTCATCTATTTTGATGTGATGTGATAAAAAATTGGTAGAAATCAATTAATTTCACAACGTCTACTAATTTCTTCAACCAAAGTGCCGAATATTAAATAAATACAAATATTTCCGCTATAACGTTATAAATGTTGACATTTGATAGACGTCTATGACATTTCTCATAGAAACTATACTCGTAAATAGATAAGTACATCCCGTATTTTATGTGCTGGGATAACAATCTTGTTATTTTTGTAATTTAGGATCTCGATGTAATATGGCTTATCTAATCATTAAAATTACACTCAAAAAATAAAACTTGGGCCCCAAATCGCCATTTGTCAACGACAGAAGACACCGACAAAGGCAAATTAGTGAGAAACATACAAAAATAATTTATTTGGTTGATTTTGCAGTGTTTCTTTTTATAAAAAACAAGAAAAATGTGTAACTAGAGCCAAGTTTCCTGTATGAATTCTAAACCAGTTCAAATCCACACAATACTATTTAATTAATACTGAGCCTTTTCGCTTTTTAAAATTTATTAATTTATTATTCCCTAAATAGCTAACTATTTCCATGCATTCTATTTCCTTAAAATGTCAAAAATTTTATAATCCAAATAATATGTTTCCATATCCCCCCAGTTTACTGTATGAATAGAGTTTGATGCAGACACACACAGTCGTGCGAAGGGAGATGGTCTCACGCTTTTGGGTGGCCTGCATATCGTAAATTTGCATTTTTGACAATGATAAGAGGTGCCTTCTTAGGAATCAATCGAGATGGTAACGAAAAGGCGATATTTTTTTGCAACGCCAGCGCCCATGTTCTGGTTTTCGTTCAAAAAACACATTTATTATAAAGAAGGTGACAGGTACATGAAAAGATTTTAGTTTTAAAGACGTTCCCACAGTCCCGCCGGCCACATCTGTTTGTAATATAAAATATAAACTGCACGTATGATAACAGGATAAATGGTTCTTTTTTCTCGTCACTACTTGTAATTGTAATTGTTTCGTACGTAAGCTTAGCATCACGTACTTAGTACTTATCTAGAATTAATGGGATCCCAATTAAGTAGGTAACTGTAATTAACTAATAATAATTAATTAATAAGGAAAAACTAGGTGCGTTTTTTTTGTATAATTGTGTTCTGTTTACCTTGTTTGTACCTATTGTATATTTGGTATGGATAATTTTGTCTACTATGCTATAATTATTAGTAGCATTAATAATAGATTTACGTTAATTATTTGTGTTTATATTTAAGTATTTTATGTGTATGTTACATTGAATTTTAATACCTACCTAATTATATTTGTCTAAGAATAAGTGATTATACAGGGGTACAAGGGGGATGGTCCGTGGGTGGGAGTGAGTGCCCAGGACACTTGGACGAAAATGTGAGATGTGGACCAATAGAAACATTAAGTCAGGCCTATCGTCATCATTGGTTCGATATGTAGGTCGGCAGCCAATGATATGTGATGTGTACGGAGCGTTGAACACACCCGCCGGGGTCGGGGGTTAAGGGCTCCAGGAGCCGGGAAGTGAGACAGTGCTTGGCGGACCGCGACAGGGCTCAGAGGAGAGATCCTAACGAGGCGCGTTACGTGCGATGTGAAAACAGTTGGGTGTCGCGAGACAGTTCGAAGTGTCGAGGGCTCGTGACTAGAGAGACTGAAGTCGGGCGATAGTGAAAATGGTCACGAGCAATCATTGATGGACAGTTTGAAGCCGGAAACGATCGACGGCAGGAAGTAGGCGCGGCAAGCGGTGATGATGAACTGAGCGCGACGGCGAGTGCGTTGGGCGTTCGTAGAGCACCAGGTGTGCAGCGGTCAGACGGCGGAGGAAGCGACGTACTAATGAAGCACGGTCGAACCAGGAAGCCTGCCGTCAGGGAAAAGTGCAGCAGACGACGACGAGGAGGAAGACGACTCGCCCTACTAACGGCCAGTCGTTCAGGAGAAGGAAGGAGACAGGCTGAGAGGAACGGCCGCCCAATTAACGGCCGGTCGGCCGCAAGAAGACGAGGAGGTCAGGCTGACCAGGAACGAGTCGCCAAGTACGTGAACGGGGCTGTGACGGGGCCCCCGCACCAAGAAGGGCTAGGCATTAATTACGATAGAATTAGTTTTTCCTAGCTTAAGGTATTTCATTTTATGACTGTCTTCATTTGAGATATAACTGTAAGACAATGAAAAAGACCATTATCCTGTTTTAACATTAAATTCATTATTATAAAGAAAAAGTAACGCTTATCATTTCACCTGCCTATCTTCCTACAACTGGCCAACAGTGATACGAAGGATTCAAAGAGGGGTCGTATCAAGTTAACATTTGAAATTGTCCAGAAAAGGGTGCCATAGCTTTATAATCGGTCTCGGAAATATTAAAAACTTACTCTTTATTGGAAAAATCCGCCTTTAGCTGGTCAAGCACCTAGAATATCAAATATTCAGTTTTAAAAATAAAATCAATTGATTAATATATTAATACATTGGCTGTAACCCGTAAAAAATAAAGTACTTTTACATTTTTAGTCGCGTCCTTAAGAATAAGCATGGAAAATTTGGGTAAGATCTGTGAATGGACAACCACCGCATTCCCATAACCATTTTATGAACGAACGCTCCCTTATCGGTCCTACTCATACGTCACCAGGTTGACAATTTTTTACTCTAAAGGCCATCTCCGTGTCACGTCGTGTAAAGGGCGACTGCGACCCGGAGAGGCCTGCAATAGTCCATTCACATAACCCAATTTATTGTAAATTATCAAAGAAAGAAAAGAAAAGCATAAAATACAGGTAAAAATAAATCAGTGAGATACCATATAGCAAACATAGAAATAGAAAGTTCATTTAAAATATAAAAATAGATCATTGTAAAAGAGTAAATATAGAATTCAGGTGGGAAGGAGGATATTGAGGGGACGTCTGGGGAAAGGACACACTCCCTAATAGGGAAGGACACATTGTCTTGACAAGGATCGCACTTAAAGGCGGAGTTCAAGTCCGAGCACCACGGGTCCACATTCTACAGAGAAATTACCCACGAAGCAGCTTCCAGCGCGAAACCCACGTCCTGGCGATCTCATGGAAGAGTCCGAGGTTTCTCAAATTCTTGATGAGGTCACTGTTCCGTATGGAGCCGTGCCTCACCCCCTCCAGTCCTGCAATCATAATCTCTCGCGCATCTTTCATAAATCCCAAGCCCAGAGGATGTGCCCCCGCATTTGTGTCACACGAGTGCAGGTGCAGCAGGGTGACGCGGCGAGCCCCAGACTATATAATTTGCTCCGAAACACGCCGTGTCCTGACACCAGCTGATTCGCATAGTGATCTAACACCGGCGGACCTTCCCTGCCTTTCCTCACGGTGACTCTTGGGCCTTGACGACCTCAAAAACAGTGATCTGCAACCCCTTCTTCATCGAGCTGCGAGCATTGGTTTCGAACACCTGAAGATCAGCGGGTAAAACACCCGCTAACACAGGTAGTGCCACTCCTGATACCATCCGGTAGGCCCCCGTGAAGGCCGGCAGCGGAGCCCGCTGGCCTTTATTTAAGGCTGATGGTCACCACCATGGTCCCCAGGCGGTGAGCCCAGGCAGCCGCGGCGTACGTGATTTGACTTATATAGGTCGCATGGTAAAGAGGCGCACCGCCGGAGACCGCAGGCCCCAATCCGCGACGCTGACACATTTCACCGACATGAAAAACTCGCAGCCCTCTCCGAGATCGCTTTCACATGTGCAAGAAAGGAACCCGATGTGTCCATCCGTACTCCCAGATATTTCACAACTGTTTCAAATTTCACATTTGTGCCTTTCACCTTGACAATCGGGTTCCTTTGCAAGCGACCCCGCATCATCATTGCCACCGTCTTGTGAGGCGCAAGAGCCAACTTATTCCTATCGCACCATTCGCTCATAAGCTCTATCGCCCTGTTGCCTCGACGCTCAAGTTCACTTCGACTCTTGCCGGATACCAGTAGCACGGATATGGGCTGTCCACAGGGCTCGGTCTCCCTGGTGATGGACACCCCACCATAGCTCAAGGTCGCATTAAAGCCACTGAGGTAACTCTTCAATAACTCAAAAAGGTATCTCGGGCACTGCCTGACCTTAAGCTTGGTGAGTATCATGTCCTACCACGCGTTATCGAAGTCCCCAGATATGTACAAAAAGACTCCCATTGCATATTTGTCCTTACAGTCTTTGACCCATGCCTGTGCAAACATGAAAGCCTTCTCTGTAGACATTCCTCAGACAAAGCCAAACTGTCTATTGCAGGCCGGCGAGAGAAATGCTTCTAGCCTGTTCCCTATCAGCGTCTCAAACACCTTCCCAAAACCGAGGAGTGTGATTGGCCTATACGCGCCTGGGTCTGATCGATGCCTGTAAGATGGGTAAGATCTGTCAAATGGTGTAGGTTTATATAGAAAATATATCGTGGGGAGAAGGTGGGGTAAAGGGGGAGGGAGGCATCTTGTATATGTTTAGCCGTCGAGTCCTAAGGAATTATTTAAAAAAATTGAAAAATAAAAATTACATAATACATTTTTTTAAATGTTGAAAAACGAACGTTACAGAAAGTTACGGACAGACAGACAACGAAATTATTATTATTGGCTATGAAAAAAAATGGAAGCTTCTTCAGAGTAAGGTCGGGTAGAAAGAACAAACATACGCAGGTACATAGCATATGTTCGTTCCAACAGCCTAGAGTAGTATAAACATTGAACACAATATTGAAAAAATATAATACTGTAATAAACAAATGTTTTCCTGCTGAAAATAACAAGATAATCTTTTCTAATAAAAATCATTCAAAAATCAAGTCAATCAAACTTTGGTAACTGACCTGCTTTTTCCGTGCTGTTTTTTCTTCACTCTTCTTCAGGTCTGATCTGAAATAATCAGTTTTGTGAGTTTATTTATTTATTTAAGCAGACACAGTGAATACAGAGTTATATAATTTTCAATTTCAATTCAACACTGGAATCTAAACAATATCCATTTCTCTAAATTAATAAAATTATATAAAATATTAATACAATATATAAAATAATTAATTTGTATGAGATTAAGGCCCGAATACAGTGTCAATACTTAACAATTTAATGGTTAAGGTACGCCTTTTTTGCAATACAAATATACTAGCTCGAGATTATATTTTTTAGATTTATACAACGTTGTAGTGTCGTTGGCACATTATCGTTCAAAATGTCCATGTTCGATGTTACTGAAATGTTATGACTTCAAGTAACTCTAACTTAACCCGGCGTGAATGAAGTGAGAAATTTTTACACCAGCTATGAGGTGGGAATGAGATACCCGAAATTTTACTGCCGAATTTTTGATACTATTTTTTTACGTGGGATATTAACCCTTAACCACCTAGCATATATTTTTTTTTACACAACCACCTGTCACACGTCTGTGGGACTCCCGAATAAAATAATTCACAATGGTAAAATTTAGTATAGAATGGTTTTGTTTTTAATTAAAATTGTATTGAGGAACATATTAAACTCTTAATCAGAAAAGATGGCACATGAAAATCGCCATTTTTTTTCTTTTAATCATAAATAATTGTCAATACCTCTTATTTCAGGCTTACAAACTAATATATTTGGAAAATGAGATCCACAAAAATTATCATGTAGAATAGGAACTTCTTACAACATTTTTTTAGTGTTGAATAATTAACAAACGTAGAAAAAAATTAAAATTCTCCATAAAATCACAAATTAAATAAAATTGCAGGCTCTAAATTTATAGTTTTTCACATCAGCGAAAACGCAGCTTGTTTGAGCATTCAAGGCAAATCAGTGCTTTACATTCGAAACATAGGTATTGTGTTCAAGTTTGTGTTTACTGGGGTATTATTCCGTGTTGTTACGACCTTTTGGGCCGACGTTTCGGATCCCATTGCAGGGTCCATCATCAGGGCTAATGTGTATTAACACATCAGCCCTGATGATGGATTTCACATTGCATTCGTCATTAAAAAATGCTGCTAAATATCCAGTGAACAAGACAAAGAATTAAGTTCACTCTGATATGCTGGTTTTTTATCTTCTCTTCCCTGCACTATATTATGCTGCAAAGTTATTAATAGTAAAAACGGTGAGGCAGATGACCAACGAAAGTAATTCCTTTCAAAATAATTCTTCTTTCACCTCCACTGAATTTCAGATCCTCATCTTCAGATGAAAACTCTTCGTTTACACGTAAAATTGAAGACAAATGATGTTGGGATGGATAATTTTCTTTAACACCTAGTACAGTTGACTCTTCGTATACGCAATCAAATGCACAACTTTCTTCCAATACATGATCTAGCCCAACATGATCTTGACAGATCTTGTTCCAAACACCGCTCGATATTATTGTCACTAAGAACCATTTTAAGCGAAAACCATAAAAAACACGATTAAAAAAAATTACGTAACCACCTACCATAGGTCTCTCAGACCCCCTGCGATAGTTTTTTACTCACCTGAAGCAAATGCACGCACGTACGAGCGCTTGCGCCGCACTTAGGGGCGCGGGGAAAAGGTACAGGAACTAACAAAGTTCGTACGAAACTTGGGCACAAAAATATTCACGATTATCAATTCGATGGGGTCTGTGAGACGTATGGTAGGTGGTTAAGGATTAATAATAGTATATATTCAACAAGATGAGTAAAAAAAAGAGTTTATTTATTATTGAAATAGCAAAGTTTTTCTTTGAAAAAGTACAAATTCTAACAAAATTACAACTTCCTTGGTTTATCAACATAACTATAGTATCTTCTAGTTACAAAAGTTAAAAAAATATTTAAATAACTATAACTCATAAACTTACTGTCAACTCAAAAATGTAGCACCCGAGCCACATTTGCGCACGTGTATCTCCCGCTGACGCCGGCGCGACACTAAACTCAAAACTGCACCTCGCCCCCACTTCCTTACCCTAGCTACTGTGATGACGGAATTAGCATGTATAGAGTGAGGTATCGCAGAGGGATATAGGGCTACCTTTGGCGGAGCAGCATACAAAAATTTTAAAAAACGCCAAAAAACGCACTAAAAAGATTGCAACCGCTTGGACATGCATTTCAAAGCGATAATTTCTAATACAAAAGTTGCGCGCGCTATGATGGTACTCTCGCCTCTGTACAAAATTTTTTGACCAAATTATTAAAACAAACGTTAATTTTTGTTTTGGACGAGTAGCAAAAAAAGTGGTGGGGATAAAATAAAAACATTGCGGAAAAGATGGTCACTCTACACGAAAATCGAACCTGGTAATTGATTAGAGATTTTCGTTTAAATTGCGGCTACAGTTCCCGAAACGGCGCGCGCGGCGAAAAATAGCCGTGGCGACCGCTGCGCGGCCGTGGTGACTGCTGTGCGGCCGTGGCGACCGCTGCACGACCGAGCGTCCACTATGGAGTGTTTTCACAGATTTGTTAGTTTTATAATCATTATGTGCGCAAAGAAGAAGAAGGAAACTATTTATTATAGGTTAGGTCATAAATGGAAAAATATGAATAAGTATGTGAAAGATTATGTATCAAAATTAGAATTTTTAAAAAATGGCTTTTCCAGTAAAAGTAAGAAATAAATTAAAAAAACACTACATTAAAAAAATAACAAAACAGTTTTTAAAATTCAAACCTCTCAAAAAAAACGAAGAGAGAAAAAATTAATGTAATACTCTAAAAAAGTGATCCCTGAGACGAAAATAGCTGAAAAACATGCAATTTTTAAATTTTCGAAATCCGGCTTTCGTAAAAATAAAAAAATATAATCTCATAAAAAACTTTCAAATACACGCATTTTAATACAAATCGAGCTCGTTAATTTAAACGTGACGTCACTCTCGGCATGCAATGGAAGATTTTCTATTAAATAATAAGAAGAAGAAAGACCTATATTTTCATTCAATTTTGTCATCTAATTGCTAAAGAAAAATAGAAATAATATCCTTGAAAATAATAGTTACATTCAGACGAAATCTTTTAAAATAAATATATTTTTATATTGCATGAAATAACCGAATTGAAGGTATACTATTTTGAATATTTTACGCGACGTTAAATTATTTTCTGCTTTGATTTATATTTTCACATTTTCAATTGGTAGATGATTCTGTAAAAAACAAATAAATAAATAAACAAAAAAATAAAAACAAAAATATGTGTTGCGACGAATTACCCGGAATGAACGTTAAAGCATCGACATCGCGCGGCGTTTTATCTTCAATGTGAGTGCAAAAGACGAAGAAATCGATGATGATGATTAAAATTATTTGTACAGAAATATATATGAAATATTTCTGAATAAAACGTTTAGTGCAGCTGTTTTATATACGATTAATATTTGAGGATGTTTCCATAAAATAACCGAATTGAACATATAATGTTTGGAACATTTTAAGCGATGTAAAATTATTTTCGGCCTTGATTTATGTATTTACATTTTTCAAGTAAAAATATGGTAATGATGATGATAGTTATACTTACGGAAACAGATAAGGAATACTCCCGAATGAAAATTCAGTGGATCGAAATCACGCGCTATTATTTTCGTGAAGATGATTTAAATAAAAACAGAGAAGATTTTGAATGGTGTAAAAGTTGTTGAAAAGGGTTTTATCAATATTTAAAAGACTCAAGTTATAATTTAATAAATAAACATAAAAGCTAAGTCTCCAATTAATTGTCATTATATTTCATACTTGCAGAGAAATCCGTAAATATGTGCGAAAAAAAGTTACATAAACGACTTTGTCAAAAAAAGGCTGATAACGTTAAAAAATGATAAAAAAATGTTGATAGGATAAGAAGAAAAAAATGATGTATAATAAATCACGCCCTGTTACAATCAAGTTTAACATTCCAAAGTGTCGTAAAACTCACAAAATCACGTTTAAATTATTTTCAATAGAAAAGACACTTTAATTATTATTATTTTATCATTAATAGTGTATTATGCAAAAACTTACATTTATTGATTTGCGATATATGTTTTTTGCGCGATTGATTGCGATTTATGTTAAATAATTGTATGTAAAAAAATATATTGAACTATTTATTGATTTATGATATTTTTTTTCTGAATATTATTTACGATTCATTATATCATTAAAACATTATTTATTTCTATTTATCATAAAAAAGTATTGTTTAAAAACTTATTCTTAAAATTAAAAAAAAAGTGTATTGTGTAACTATATCACATTCAATTCATTATTAATTATTAATTAATCATAAAAAGTGTATCGTGTAACCATGTATTCAAATGTTTACAAAATATTCATACTTTCTACTTTAATGTCATTCTAGAACCATCTATTAGGGTCATTAATGACCTGTTGACGGTCTGTTTGTTAAAAAAAAGTAGATGAATTTTATGAAAAGCAAAGCAAATTAGCATATCTTCCTATCGCTGAAAATTGGCAAATTTTTGATCGACATTGAGCATTGACGGAATGTAAGATTTACACAAAAAAAGCGTATTATTGAAATTAAAAATATAATATCTCGGGATATTTTCGATAAATAAAAAATCTGTTCTACAATATAAGTCTAATATGCTTTATCGATTTTGACAAGAAAAAAGAATTTAATAGAATTTTGTTGTAAACGAATGAATTTAAAAATATCTGTTGACAAAAAATGTTTTGTTCAAATATTTTTTATTGTGTATTGCGTAATAGTGCGATATAAATTCGTGTGTATGTTTTAAAGTAGGTACCTAGCTATGTTTTAAATAAAAATATATTAAATACATTTTCGTGTGGTTTCTCCGCACGTATTTATGCAAAAAAAATTCAAAAACAATTAAAAAAGTTTATTATCTAAAATTTATGCATGCATATTTTCTATTTTCAATCAATTCTTCTTCTTCTTCATAAGGTCCTATGAACTTTTGTGTGAAATTTTGCATTTATTTCGGTTTTTAGATATTTTGGAATTTAAAACGTAATGGTTATAGATACAAATAATATATTTTAAGAAAAAAACGTCTAAAACATACGTATCCATACCACTCATGCATGGAATTTATTTAGTCAGTTATTTATTTATTTAAATATCTATTTTTTTATTTATTTACAGCTCTATTTAATTATTTATTATTTTATTTAGATTTTTTATTATTTATTTATATTTTAAATTATTTATTATTTTAATTATTTGTGTATTTAAATATTTATATTGTTATTTACTTATTTAAGAGGTTCGTTTAGGTTAAATATATCAGTTGTTTACCATTCAAATATGTGTGTTTTCTAAGCGGATATTGATGAAAAAAAATTCAAAAAGAATTATGAAAATGCTAACATTTCTGCGTATATATTTGCTATTTAATATCAATTATTTTTCTTCTTCGTAAGGTTCTATGAACTTTTGTGTGAAATTTTGCATTTATTAATGGTTTTCCATATTTTGGAATTTATATTTTCGTATTCATTTGTGTTTGGCTGTATCAATATGTAATGTATCTTTGCCTACCATTTCCATAAATGTATTTTTATCCATTATATTTTTGTCAATAACATTTGTACAATTTTCAGTAATTGTATTTTTTAATTTGCTTGCATTTTTAGTCATTTTTCCCAAACATTTCGAATAATGTAGGCTGTCTGGGTTCCAAGGATATAAACCGGTAGTTTTAAAACCATTTATCACGGTACTGTTTCACACATTTCTCCAATAAGGGGATGAAATCTAACTTCGTCAACGCCTGCGATGGATTTTCTTGTCGCCACTCCAAAACGCATTTCTTCTACGCATTTTTAACGGCTTGAATGCTGAAACGTCAGCAGGTTGTAAGATTCTGGTAGAATTAGGGTAGAGGGCTAATAAAACAATACCTAATTCCGTGCAGAGCTCACTTAGAGTCAAAGTCAAATGTGTGGAGTACCCGTCGACAAATAAAATCACAGGAAATTTCCTATTAGTTTTTATCAAATGTAGATGAAAAACTATCTTGATGTAATACACAAACACATTCGCCTTCATCCGTCCATTGTCTGTCAATTCTATACCCCAGTCAATTCGCACATTTTTCGTTATACTTTTTGGAAGCCGCTTATTTGGAAAAATTGTCTTGGGAGGAGAGATTTCTCCATCAGCTCCGAATATATCAGTTAAGGCAGATTTGGGCTGTCCTTGGTCTACCTCATAGACGTTTTTTTACACCTTTAGAGGCCAAGACTGACCCTGTTTTCATGCAAAGTTGAAAATTTGTCTCATTGCCGTTATAAACCCTCGTAGGATCAGTAAGTATATCAAAGAAATTGTTTTTTTTTAATAGTTTGATGTGTCAGCAAACCATTTTCTAATGTCTTTTTCTGAAACACACGAACTATCAGGAGTTACGGCTTCGGGTGTTCTTATTGATATTTTTGGATGCTTTATTAAAAATAAATTGTACCATTTCTCACCCGGTACTGAATTTTTGAAAGGATTTTTCCGATTTACTCTGGTAAAAAACTCTGAAACGCTCTTTATTAAATGTTATTTTCTTTTAGGAAACTCGTTTTCACAATTTATAAGCAACCATTGGACTAACTAATCTATATATTAATTACTCCAAGCAATGTCGTTTCTGCATACTGATAATTTCTGTTGCCAGTTTAAAAAAAAACATTTTAGAGTACATTAAAAAGATTAAAAAATATAGGAATACGAACAAACTGATATCAAAAAACATCCAAATCCAAATTATCGAAAATTAAAATATCGGAATTTATAGATTTTTTTAAATATTTTCGTGGAATCCGTGTATTCAAAACAGCCAACGTAATTGCAGTCAACGAATTTTTGTGCTGGTCATACCACAGAATGACGCTTTATGACATTGACAGTAAGTATACGTTTACGCTTTTCTTTTTATTGTTTTTGCATTAATCTTGCTTCAATAAACGTTCAAAACATTTATTTATTAAACATTTATTACGCTTTATATTTTATTTAAACTGCAAAGTGAACTTAACCTTAGATTAACGTCATAACGTCTCTCATATAACCTCAAAAGACTCACAGCGCGTGGCGCGAATGTCATTTTACGTGTCATTTTCTCCGTATTTATACATAAATATTATTATTTTTCAGAATTTCGATGGAAGATTCAACATCGCAAACCGGCAATTTGATAATGCGATTCGAGTTCACAATATGAAAGAAGAAATGCCAGACGTAGAGAAATGCCAGACGTAGAGAAATGCCAGAAGAAATGTCAAACATAACAGAAGAGGAATGTGAAAGAAGGAATGCTGACCAGCGGGAACGTAAAAATGCTAGGCAAAGAGTGTATGCTGAAGGAAGAAATGCGACATCTTATTTTAAATGTGCAGTACAACTGTGCTAATGCATTTGCATCTTTCGGAGTGCAAATAAGTGACATACCAGGTGTAGGCCCGTATTGTTTAAAAATTTCAGGTGAAGTATATCATAGAACGTCTAGAAGTTTGCAGAGTGATGGAGAGGTGCCGGCATATGCGCAACTATATGTTTACGATGCGGATGAAGCAGTCAGGGTACGTATGAGCCATCCGTCTAACCTTAGATGTCAACAAAATATAATGGAAACTATTGATAATGTCATCCGTCGTGTAAGTCCATATGCTCTCCAATACAAAAGGTTGAAAGAAGCGGTTGAGGAAGAAGAATCTATAGTTGCAGAGCACGGGGGCCAGATGCGGAATATTCAACTACTCTTTACGCGTTCTTCGTTAGATGACCAAAGAAGGTATAATGCTCCATCTAATAATAATGAAGTCGCCATTGTGTATGTAGCAGATTACGAAGGTAGGTTACCGCCAAACGTAGATTTTGCTGTTCACCCTAAGAATGTAGGAGGTCTCCAGCGTATTAATATGTTATCAAAACATTTAGATCCGATGGTTTTTCCATTGTTATTTCCATCAGGTGAATTTGGTTGGACTCTACAGCCTTAAATAATACAACATTAACTGCATGGTTTAAACTTAACCAACAAGATAATGAGGCATGTAATATTAAGTATCAGGATTTAACTAATTTCTATGTTTTTTCTAGCAATAAGCAGTGGAAGAAGAGGCAATGTGGCGGGGACAAGATTATTGGTCGCATGTCCCCCGTTTCTCCTAGAAATATAGAATTATACCATTTAAGACTTATTCTTTTACAAGTGACTGGGCTACGTCCTTTGAATCTTTGCGGACTATTAATGGTTGTCTTACTTCCTACATTTCGTGATGCAGTACGAGAATTAGGACTCATCGATGATATTGGAGAATGGCAGCGTTGCATGGCTGAAGCTTCAACGTATATGATGCCCAAAGCTCTTCGTGACCTATTTGTCTTATTAATGATTCATTGCCTCCCACCAGATCCGTTGCAGCTGTGGAACGATTTCAAAGATTTGATGTCAGAAGACTTTAGTCGTCAAGGTGCTACTGCAGAAATTGCACAAAATTGTTCCCTTTTGTATATTCAAAAGGCATTAATAAATGAAAATTCTTCATGCACATCACAGGGTTTGCCGGGACCAGATTACAGCAATACTTATAATGAAGTGGTTGATATTAATTTAGCATTAGAAAGTTCTTTAGGGTTAGAGATGGCTGGAAAACTCAATCGAGAACATTGTGCTTTCGACAGTATATTAAGTAAAAAATTTCAGATGTACCTGAATCAAAAAAATGTTTCTTTATTGACGGTCCTGGTGGCACAGGTAAAACGTTCCTTTATAAGACTATTATACATACTTGAAGAGGAAGATCTAAGAAAGTTTTATCTGTTGCTTGGACAGGAATATCAGCAATTTTATTACCAGGTGGACGTACATGTCACATGGCTTTTAATTTACTTCTTGATTTGTAGAATAACACAACATGCAGAGTGACATCCAAGAACCGTGCAATTATAAGTGCAGCTGATGTTATCATCTGGGATGAAGCGCCGATGGCGCCAGTTATAGCTTTAGATATAATTGAACGTACTCTGCGCGATATAATGGGTAATAATGATATTTTTGGCAATAAAGTAATCATTTTGGGCGGCGACTAGACAAATTCTACCAGTTTCTCGAAGGGCTTTTCGCGGTCAGTTAGTAGCGACATCTATTAAAAACAGCCAACATTGGAAAAATTTTACTATTTTCAATTTGAAAACTAATGTCCCCGCTTTAGAAGGTGAAAATTCATTTACACAGTGGCTTTTAGATTTAGGCGATGGAAAGCTGCCTCCTGTGGAAGGAAAGTATGCGTCATCAGTGCTTATTCCAAATGAAAGTGTAAGTCAAAATGTTGTTCAAAGCATATATAATGAAGTACATTCTATAGCGGATGTTCCCCTAATGAGTAAACGAGCGATACTGTGTCCAAAGAATGAACATGCTCGATTGGTTAACGAAGATGTACTCGGGCGTTTAGAAGGTCCAATCTTTACATTTTATTATGTGGATAGTATTAAAGATGATGGTCGTGAAATGGACTACAAAATGATATATTTTTAAAATACATTCATTTATCAATAATCATTAAACTAAAATGATATGTAATTTATTAATAAATAAGACGCTGTAATTTTATCGATAAAAATAAATACAAAGAATAATTCGACAGCTGTTTCATTTTTTGTGTGTCACTGACAGCTACCATAGACAGTAAAACCTGATTTTTTCACTGAAATTTTGTCTGTCACTGACAGCTACCATAGACACTAAAACCTGATTTTTTCTCCTCAATGTTGATGAATTCATTATTTTTAAACCAGCCAAACTTAAAAACTCAGAGTTGACAGCATAACAATATTATACAGTAACTGTCATGAAACAAAAAAGAAATATTGCTTACTTCAAAATACGCCCAATTATCAAATTCTATTAACTTTGTAACAGTAAGGAAATCAATCGTGTTGCAGAGCAAACACAATTGGCCGCGGGACGACCGTCATTGGCCGCGAAGCGGCCACAATAGCAAAAATGGAAATTTTCCAGATACAACTGGCCGCGAAGCGGCTGACGTAGGCATAGGTAAACAATTGTGTTTGCTGCACAGCCGCCCGCAGGGCCTAGCAGTAAGCAATCGGCGAAGCCGATTGCTTACCTGCTAGTTTTAGATAATTTTACTAACATTTTTGATATTTCGTTTTTTGGCTGTAACTCTGGAACGCCTACCCCATTTTATTCGGCGATATGGCAGTCGATAGGGAAATAGTTGCTCTATCAAATGTACTATAAATTGTTTTTTTAATATGGCAGGCTTCTAAATTACGTTCCCAATTTCGCGGGTTTGGCCGTAGCTTCGCAATGAGGATGTAAAAAAAATATTTTAAATAAAATCTGTACAAGTTAACATGATGTATCTTTCTGCATTTTTAGTTTTTTTCTATCTATTTTTAAAAAAAAATTATTGACGAAAATAATTATTTCCATTTTTTCCGGGGCCAGGTAGACATCTATTGAGAATTTCTAGAAGCTCGAGATTTCGATAAATTTTTGATGTTTACTTCTTTGGCTGTAACTTCTAAACGCGTCAGCCTATTTTAGTCATCGATGTCTCTATCAATAGGAAAATGGTGATTCTATCGAGCGTACTGAAAATAATTTTGTTACAATGACAGACTTCAGCATTACGTCCGCTTTCATCGGAGTTTTGTGGTTTTGACTATGGCTTCGCGGGAAAAATTTTAATTCTTATTCTTAAAAACACAATCTATAGAATTTAACGTAAACAATCTTTCGGTATTTTTAGTTTTCTTTACCTTTATTTTATGAAAAGGTAAAAAATAAATTTAAAAAAATCCATCTTCATAAATATTTTAAAACTTTTCTTTAAATAAAGATAAAAAATGAATAAAAATGCAGAAATATAGACAACGTTAAATTATACAGGCTGTATTTTTTGGAATAGTAATTTAAATATTCCCCGCGATGTTACAGACAAAACAGCTAAACGCGGATGAAAGCGGACGTAATTCTAAAGTCTGATAATTGTAAAAAAAATTTTAGTACATTCGATGGAAGCACTATTTCCCTATCGATCGAGATATCGACAACTAAAATGGGATAATGCATTTAGAAGTTATGGCTAAAAAACATAAGGACAAAAATTTACATAAGACAATAACTTCCAAAAAAATCAACAGATGTCTAATATAGGCCATGGTCAAATTGGATAAATATTTCATTCGTTTATAACTTTTCTTAAAATAAAGATACAAAAAAAATAAAAATGCAGATCGGTAGATGACGCAAAATTCTATCGATTTTTTTTAAATAAGGTTATAAAAAAAATTAATACATATCTCATTAGTACTGCAAAATTGGAAAAATTTATTTAACCCATTAAACGCCGCTATCAGTTCTCGTTATTCGATTTTCATGAAATTTGAGAATATGTTCTAAAACTATACCTTTAAGAAAATTTCGTCAAAAAATTATGGAAAAATCTTTTAATTTGGAAAATTTGAGGTGTTGCATTTTCGCAACGTCAGCGAAATAGGGGGGTAAACAATATAAGTATGAAACAAAACATGCACAGTTTTAAGGACATTTATTTCTCAAGATTTTTATACACTTTTAAGAAAAAAATATATTTGCTTAATAACTGAACATATTACTAACTTATGGAGATAAAACGTAAACTGGATATATAAAACTTATGACTAAACAATAAAAACATATAAAAGTATTTACGTGATTTTAGTGATTCTACTTTCCTTTGTGGTACGTTTCATAACATTAATGATGTAACGCGACATTGCACAGTTCACACATAAAATATGTTTGGGAATAACACCCTGCATCTGTTTCTGTTTTGATTTCTTTTCAAAAAATGTTGTGTGCCCGGATTTGGACCTGATGATGATGATGTTATAAATCTAGATGGTTTTCCTATGCACAATAAGTTCGCTTTTGATGATTTCATAAATGTGGGTGCTATATGTCTTTTAAAATTTAAAAGGCACATATTTTTTTCAGGATGAACCATTTGATAGAGTTTCCATGAATTACATACTGCCACATCACAGAAGTTTGAAAATACGGCCCACCACCACTTTTTACCGCGAACTCTCTTATTCTTAGTTGGAAACAAAGTTATCCGTTTAATCAACTCCACCCATTAAACGATTATATTGTGTAACAGTACTAGGTTGAGTGATTGTTACATAGTTTTTTTAAAATATTTAATTAGGTACCTTGATATATTTTTAATCGGTTCAATCCCATTACAATTTGAAGCCAATATCCTTTCATCGAACAACTACAATCACAGTTTGCTTTTCAAATCTATAACCGAATTCATCCCTTTCCATTTTTTTTATTTCTTTGGAGGATTTTAACGATCCAATATTCTTTAGACGATTTTCTCTTATTATGCCAGTGGCGAAAAACAAATTATTCCTCAAATACATCATAAGGGGGATAGATATAAATAAATTAACAAAATATAGAATGTGGTGAGCTGGATTTTCTAAATTTTTCAGAAGACCCGTTACAAAAGCATAAATGTATCCATCTGATGAAGCTAATGTCCAAGAATTCGATTTTAATATTTATAGAAAATCTACATTTACGGATACAGTAATTCACAATAGCTCGAACCACCCGATCTCCCACAAACATTCAGCGTTCCATGATCCATAGACTTGTCACTGTTCCACTTTCTCATGTTAATTTTAACGAAGAACTAGCGGTAATTAAATCTATTGCAAAAAATAACGGTTATGAAAGCACACTAATTGATAGAATCCTCGCGAAAAAATTACGTCTAATTAATACCAAAAAAATTATTTATAATAATGATCCTATCAATAATATGGTTTTAACTAATCAAAACCACGGCTGGCGTCGAATTTTATTTATTAATAATCTGTCTTCATTGAGCGTTTTAAAATTTCCACCTGAAATTAAAGCCGCTTTTTATACAAATAACAACTTAGGTAGACTTTTGATAAATTCTAAAGATAAAGAACATAAACTAAGCTATTCAGGGATTTATAAACTCAGGTGCAACGATTGTCCTGCATTTTACATAAGAAAAACAGCTAGAAATATAAAAACAAGAGTCATTGAACATAAAAGATGTTTAAATAGTGTAGGTTATTCAGAATTTGCAATTCATTTAATAGAAAAAAATCACGCATTTGACCAATCTTCGGGTGTAGATGTACTTCATAGAAAAGACATAGGTATTCGTCTCAATAATTTAGAAGCTTTAGAAATAAAAAAATCTTTAAAAACAAATAAAAAATATTTACTTAATAAGCAACTAGATTTATCGCGTAGTCCAATTATAGATATATTCCCCTTCCAATTAACTACACCCACCCACACCCACTCTCTTTCACTCAACCCCCACCTCAGTTGACGTTTTGTCTCTTTCTTCCCTTAATGCTTTCTTAATTGTCCGTAATTCTGTTTTTATTTAGTTAATATCTGAACCCTGATGAAGACTCAGTTGTGAGTCGAAACTAGTTGGTTTTAACTCAATAAAGTGGTGTTAAACAAAAAGTTATTTTATTTAAAGATATTATGTCTAACCACAATGTGTTTGCTTCGTGTGAAAATTTAAAGTCCAAGACTTGGCTGTGATTTGGACCATTGCATTTTCCTTGGCTCGCCTCGCCTGGTAAGTTGAACACTGAGATGTTGAAGGTTCACTCACCAACCTTTTTGAATTTACTTCCAAGGTTGCTGCTTTATCCTTGAGTACATAGTTATATATATCGTCTTCGTGTAAATCACTATCATCAAAGTCCTCTTCATTGGTAAGTTCGGAAACTTCAGGAGGTAAAATAACTACATCTGGAATGTCTTATTCTTCATTACTATCAACATTCCAGTTCTATGCCTTAAAATCAGCAGCCTCTTGTGCGGTAAAAAATTTTTTTTTATTCATCCTAAAGCAAAAAATCACGATATTAAAATTCGTTGATGGCATTCGTGCGTAAAATATTGGAATGGATTTTACCCCCACATTTCGCTGACGTTGCACTGACGCAACGGCCAAATAATTCATATTATATTTGCACTTTATAAATTTTTATTTTTACAAAAACTATTCATTATTAAATTTCATATAATTTTTTTTAAGAAATGATAAAAAAATATCAAAATATTTTGCAATATCTTAAAAATATAATGTATTCTAAAACAGCTTACCTGAGTGTCGCGTCGTGTCCTTTTTTGAAGACCTCTGAATTGTAACTTAATATAATATAAGACCTTGACAATACACAACTAAGCTAATTACGGAAATTCCTTATCGAATTCTCAGAATATGACCTGTTCAACTAATCGTTGCGCTGCCGCAATGTCAGCAAAAAATGGGTTAATTAGTTAAATTGCTTCTACATTCTTAGGTAAGGTTAGGTTGGGTTAGGTTAGGTTAGGTTAGGTTGTGGTTTTTGGGTTTTTCATGGATATCTCCGTGAAGCGATTTAGAAAATTGAAAAAGTTCCAGAAAAAGCAGCCCGGCCGCGCCTTTTCACGATAGACGCCGATGTCACCCGTCACCCGCGCAGCCGTCGATCCGACGGCAGAGTGGGCGTTCGACCGCGCAGCGGGCGTTTCGACGGAAGAATGTGCCGCTGTCTGTGCCATCCATTTGGAGCTCGACGCGCAGCTTCTTCCCTCAATTACTCTCAACCGGTTTTTCGTACATTACGTCACTTTGACGTAACTTGAGCGTTTGTCATCCGATTTGAAGTTCGAAAAATACAACAGATAGCTCTCTTCTTCTTCTTTCAAATACACACCACACACCTACGGGTATACAACCTATCTTCTTATTAATTAAAATCACAAGCTACATTTTGCGGTTTGTAGGTATGTCGGTTTGTATGTCGCTTTTTCGTGTCACGTAGTGGATTTGCTTACAAGTCGGGGAAGCGACGTGCTAAAAATGTTTTGTTATTTTTTGGGGATAGCTGGAAAATTGAACATTTTTTTAAATATGTTTTCAAACTTCTTCCTCTTTTTTCAGCTTCCGACTACTACTTTTGTAAAAACTTTTTTTTTCGTGTTTTTGAATGAAAACTATGCGCAAGTGGCGTTATATCCACTTTTGCACCTCATGGACATTGCATTTCTGCATCTTGTGTAATTTTTTAACATTTTTTTTTTTATTTTTTTTTTTTTTATTTGTTTACGCCCATTAGGCTTTTACATAAAGAGTATAAAATAAATTTCAAAAAGCACATACATTAAAAGTTTCAGGAATAGCACCAAATCATGAGTATAAAAATTAAAAATGTAGAGTAGGTAACGAGCAGCAATGCGTATAGGCTTTTACATAAAAAAATATATCATAAAATTAAAAAGAACACACATTAAACAATATAAATTACAAGTAGCAAATTATTAAAAGTACCAGGAATAGCACCAAAACATTAGTACAGAAATTAAAAATATAAAGTACAAAGCGGCAATGTGTACGAAAAATATATATTACCCACCATTACATATTAACAGCTGAAGTCAGTAACGAAGCAGTATTGCCTCTTTAAGTGTAACTTTACTTTCTCCAGACTGTCGACGAAAATGTCAATCATGCAACCATATTCATTACAAGTTCCCAATATTCTGTGTATCACAGAATTTGATTGATAATTGGTATTGCAATTGTTGCGATGGAATGTGACAATTTGTCGCGTTCTATGTGTGGAAGGGATATTATAATCGATACATGCCACAAGGTCAGGGCTGTCCAACATATTGTTTACAATTTTGTAAAGAAGAACTATATCATAAATTTTTCTTCTATCATATAATGTGAGTAAATTTAGTCTCTTCAATATGTAATTGTATTCTATGTTTTGTATTGGTATGCTTAACTTGTAGTTAATGTATTTGAGAAATTTGCGTTGGACACGCTCAATACTGTCTATATGCCCATTATAATATGGAGACCAAACTGATGAGCAATATTCTAATTGGCTCCGGACAAGAGACATGTATAACATTTTAATACTTTCAATTGATTGAAATGGGCGTGATGTCCTTAAAATAAATCCCAGCAATTTTAGAGACTTACAAGTTATCGCATTAATATGATTAGTAAAAGTAAGTTTCGAGTCGAATAATACCCCTAAGTCTCGAATACAGTCAACATTTTCTAGTTTGGTGTTACATAGAGAGTATTCAAAATTTATTTTTGATTTTAATCTAGTAAATGATATAATTTTGCATTTATTTAAATTTAAGTACAATTTATTCGTTTCACACCATACTGAAAGAGAATTTAGGTTTTGCTGTAATATGTTGCAGTCATAAATGTTGGTTACTGATTTAAAGATTTTTAGATCATCTGCAAACAGCAAATATTCAATGTCATTAAATATTGTTGAAATGTCATTCACAAATAATAGAAATAGTATTGGTCCAAGATGCGATCCCTGTGGTACACCACTAGTAGCATGGAAACATTCTGATACATATGAATATATTTTTACCCTTTGCCTTCTTTCACTCAGATAGCTCGTTAACCAAGAAAGTATTTGTCCACCAAATCCTATTTTTCCCAATTTGGCAATTAATAAAGCATGTGAGACTTTGTCAAACGCCTTACTGAAGTCCGTGTAAACTGAATCTACTTGAGTTTTATTAACAAAAGATTTAATAATGTAATTTTCATACAAAACTAAATTTGTTAGGGTAGATCTATTTGAGATGAATCCGTGTTGGTACGGAGTTATTGTTTGTTTTAAAACAGGAGATATAGTATCGAGGACTAGTGATTCGAATAACTTAGGTATACAAGATTGTATGCAAATGGGTCTATAATTTTTTACATCATTATTGTCTCCATCTTTGAAGATCGGTGTTAAGAAACTTTCCTTCCATATATGTGGGAATATACCCGCTGATATGGATTTATTAAATATGATTGACAGGGGGAGAGATAGTACATCAACACAATTTTTTATAAATAGTGGAGGAATTCCGTCAGGTCCATGCCCTTTATTTACATCAAGTTTTTTAATCCCACTTATAATACTGGAAGTACTTATTGTGCAATTATTTATATTTAATGTGGTTTCAATGTTTGATGTTGCTGATGTGTGGTCGGTGTTTTTTGGTAACACAGGTACATAGACATTTTTAAAGATTTCCGCAAATAAATTAACAATCCCATCAAAATTATTACAAAATTTACCATTGTAGAACATAACATTAGGATAACTATTTTTATAAACTTTTAGGGATTTTGTATAATTCCAAAAGGTTTTAACATTTACTTTGATGGAAGACTCAACTTCTTTTATATAATTAGAGTAACACCATTTAGACAATACTTTACATTGAGATCTAAGCTGTGAGTAATTACTGTAATCGATACTGTTTTTTGTTTCTTTATATGTTTTGTGAGCAAGCTTTTTATTTTTTATCATTTCCTTTAAATCTTTCGAAACCCATTTTGGAAAAGAACTAGGAAATATTTCAACATATGGAACAAATTTGTTTACAGTGTCGTCAATAATACTATGAAATTTTTCAGTAATAACATCAATATCATCACAATTCAACAAAAAAGACCAATCGATGTACTTAAGATGTTCATTAATAGAAGCATAGTCAGCTTTATGAAAATTTCGTGAAAATGTATGATATTCATGCGGTTTGACATATTTGTACTTAATGCTTATAATCAAGGGTGGATGATGTGTATCAACAGAGAGTAAATATTCGTCTGCTGGTTCCACTTCCGTGAATTTATCACTTGAGAAAACAAGGTCAAGGATGCGATTATTGCAATTAAAGGTATTGTTTACTTGTGTCAAGCCAAGGAAAAAAGACATTTCGATTATTTGTGATGTTTGCGCGCTAACATTCACTAGTTCAGATCTAGGATCTGTTAATTCCCCTGGTATTAAATTGTTTGGCAAATTATAATCACCCAGTAATCATTAGCTTATTTCTATTTTTAATCATCGAAAGAGTTGAAAATTTCGCAGGAGCACTTCAAATGAAGTACAAAGTGCTTACTCTCGTTTGGAAAAAGTTTTTGAAACAAAACACTAAAGTTCGGAATGCACACATCTGACAGCTGAAATTTTTCAAGTACACATGGGATTTTTAAAGTTATTTCTGAAAAATGTCGACGATTTAGACATGAATAATTTACATAAAACGAATCTTTAATATGTTTTTTAATGTTTTTGATACAAAAATGATTTCCTCTGGTGAAATATAAAGCTGAACTAATGGAAACAAAAATGTACTCGGGCATTAAAAATGATGAAAATTTTTTTAAGATTTTCACATCTGATTAGATATCATTCACTGACATCTGTTGGCATAAAACAGAATATATCAATGTGTCAAAAAATGACAATTTCATAGAAATTCTACGTTTTGTTGAATTAAAAATGTAATATCTCAGGATATCTTTGTTTAATAAGATTTATGTTTCACAAGTATGTTGTTTAATATATACATTATCGATTTTGACAATAAAAAACATTTTTTTAATAGAGGTTAGTTGTGAGCGAACGAAAGCAATTTTTACAATAAATACTTATATGTTCAAATCAGCTGTTTATGTGATTAGATTTTAAAACAGAAATAGGCAAGTGCCTTTTCGAAGGTGCGTTTAATTTTTCAATTCAATTCAACAGAGCAAAAGAGAAAAAAATGAGAAAATTTAAAAAAGGGCGTTTTCCATTTGCAATTGCGCTATATTTCTATACCGAATTTCGTAAATTTTAAAAATTCTAAAAATTGACCTTCTTACTTTTAACCGCTGCAATTTTTCGTAGCTTTCTTTTTAGGGCCGTAAAAAAATAAAAACATCTTTTTTTGCTGTTTCCGCCGTGCGCTTGCCGTTCCTGGGACTGTAGACGCAGTTTAAATGAACATCTCAAATTGAATATGAAGTTCGATTGAGGGATAAAGTGAACATCTTTTGGGCATTTTTTGAATTTTTTTTTTCCACCACCCCTGTTTTTGCTACTCGCTTAAAAACGAAATTTACGTTTTTTTAAATAACTCTGTCCGAAAACGTCGCAGAGAGGCAAGACTACAGCGAGCACATAGCGCTTGCCTGAGCGCAATTTTTGTATTACAAAAAATCCTATAAAAAGGCATGGCCGAGCGGTAGTAATTTTTTTAGCGCGTTTTTTTGGCGTTTTTTATATTTTCGCACGCTGCTCGGTGACGGGGAGGCCTGCATTCATTGTTTATACTCCACTCGATAGAAGAAGAGTGCGGCTAACGAGTGTAGCAAAAATTATCATTTTTGAGTGAAACGTTTTTGCGTGATGGCTTATTTTACTATATCAGCTATAGTTTCGCGACGGTAAGGCTTATTGAGATTCTTAAAACCACGTTTTGTAGAGCTCAGCTATACGCACGTTGATGTATTTTTAGATTATTTCCATCATTTTTTTATAAAATTATAAAGAGAAAACGAAAATTTAAAATCTTTAACATTTACTTTAATAACTCGGTCAAAAAAATTCGTACAGACACGCAAGTGGCATCAGCAAATAGCGCTCAACGGTGCGCAACTTTGTTAGTAAAAATTTTAGCTTCGAAAGACATGGCCGAGCGGTGGTGGTATTTTTAGTGCGTTTTTTAGGCGTTTTTAT
Organism: Agrypnia vestita; assembly: GCA_016648135.1. Lineage (NCBI taxonomy): Eukaryota > Metazoa > Arthropoda > Insecta > Trichoptera > Phryganeidae > Agrypnia > Agrypnia vestita. The sequence goes on along the minus strand of JADDOH010009293.1, from coordinate 9,666 downwards.
ATTATCGCTCGCTGCTCGGCGATGGGGAAGCCTACATTTATCATTTGCATCTCGCTTGATAGAAGAATAACGCGGCTGACGATTCTTGCAAAAATTATCGTTTCGAAATGAAACACTTTCGCGTGACGGCCGCTTTCGTCGGAATTTTGTATTTGCGGCGGTAGCTTCACGACGGTGAAGCCCATATCCATTTTCAACAACACGATTTAGGAAAAGTGTTTGTGAGAAAAATATTATACAGGGTGTTTTTTATGATGAAATCGCGCGTTTCTTATAAGAAGATTCGCAGGAGGACTTTAAATTAATTATTATTTTTATTTAGTTGTTACGTCGCGATTTCGGAAAGGCGCTTGGTTGGGAAATATTATACAGGTTGTTTTTTATGATGAAATTGCGCGTTTCTTCGAATAAGCTTCTCAGGGGGGGCTTTAATTATATTATTATTTTTGTTTATTTGTGACGTCACGATTTCGGAAAGGCACTTTGTCGGTAAATATTATACAGGGTGTTTTTTATGATGAAATTGCGCGTTCCTTCGAATACGCTTCGCAGGGGGAGCTTTAATTTTATTATTGTTTTTGTTTTGTTGTGACGTCACGATTTCGTAAAGGCGCTTGGTTGGGAAATATTATACAGGGTGTTATTTATGATGATAATATTTTAAGAATTTTTATTTTTTTAATATTTTAAGAAGAAAGAACAAAAAAAATTTTTATTCAAAATCAAAAAAAATAATTTTTTAAAACCAAAATCAAAAAACTAAAATCCAAAAACAAAATAAAAAAACCAAACACTTAAATCAAAAAACCAAAATCAAAATCTTTTTTTTTAAGATTTTGTAAGATCCGACCATCTTCTGTTTTTTTTGGAAAACTTCAATTCTCTTAAAAGTATAACATGTATAAAAATATTTTCTTTCATTCGAGTTTCAATGTTTCGACCGTGGTTTCACGGGGAGATTTTTTTTCTGACATATACGATGGGTAGAAATTAACATTACCTACCTTTCTACGTTTTTAGTTTTTTTCTATCTTTATTTTAAGAAAAGTTAGAAACGATTTCCATTTTTATAGATCAACTTAGACATCTGGTGGATTTTTTAAAAGCTCGAGCTTTCGATACATCTTTGATGTATAGATTTTTGGCTGTAACTTCTAAACGCGTCAGTCTATTGTCATCGCTATCTCGATCGATAGGGAAATAGTTTTTCTATCGAATTTATTTAAAAAAAAAATTTACATGGCAGGCTTCACAATTACGTTCCCAGTTTCGCGGTTTTGGCCGTGGCTCCGCAACGAGGATGTAAAAAAAATTTCTATTAAATATAATCTGTACAAGTTAACGTGATGTATCTTTCTGCATTTTTAGTTTTTTCCTATCTATTTTTTTAGAAAAGTTATTAAAGAAAATTATTATTTCCATTTTTTCCGGTCACAGGTAGGCATCTATTGAGAATTTTTAGAAGCTCGAGATATCGTTAAACTTTTGATGTTTAGTTTATTGGCTGTAACTTCTAAACGCGTCATCCTATTTTAGTCATCGATATCTCGATCGATAGGGAGATAGTGCTTCTACCGATCATATTGAAAATATATTTGTTACAATGACAGACTTCAACATTACGTCCGCTTTCATCCGAGTTTTGTGGTTTTGACTGTGGCTTTGCGGAAAAAAATTTAATTCTTATTCTTAAAACTACAATGTGTAGAATTTAACGTTATCTATCTTTAGAAATTTTTATTTATTTTTTATCACCATTTTGAGAAAAGTTATAAAATAAAATTTAAAAAATTTCCATCTTCATAAATATTTTAAAACATTTCTTGAAGTAATGATAAAAAATAAATAAAAATACAGAAATATAGACAACGTTAAATTTTACAGTATTTTTTGGATTTGTAATTTAAATATTCCCCGCGAAGCCACAGACAAAAAAGCTAAACGCGGATGAAAGCGGACGTTACTCTAAAGTCTGCCATTGTAAAAAAAATATTTTTGATAAGTTCGATAGAAGCACTATTTCCCTATCGATCGAGATATCGACGAGTAATATTGGATGATGCGTTTAGAAGTTATGGCTAAAAAACATAAGGACAAAATTTTACATAAGACGATAACTTCTAAAAAAAATCAACAGATGTCTAATATAGGCCATGGTAAAATTGGATAAATATTTCATTCGTTTATAACTTTTCTAAAAATAAAGACACACAAAAAATAAAATTGTATTTTATAAAATGAAGGTTATAAAAAAATTAATAGATGTCTCATTAGTACTGCAAAATTGGAAAAATTTATTTTATTAAGTTAATTTGCTTCTACATTCTTAGCTAAGGTTAGGTTGGGTTAGGTTAGGTTGGGTTAGGTTAGATTGGGTTAGGTTAGGTTAGGTTATGTTGTGGTTTTCGCAAAGCGATAACCGATTTCGAAAATTTAAAAAGTTCCAGACGGGCACAGCCCGTCCACACCTTTTCACGACAGACGCTGCGCGGCAAAGCCACGCGGCGACTGTCGTCACCCGTCGCCCGCGCAGCGGGAGCCGCCTGTCTCATTCACCTTTGCGCGGCTTTTGCGCGGCTTCGGGCGCGCAGCGGCTTCTTCTTACACCCTTCGGTTTATAAGTTGAAAACCTTTCTCCCCACACTTTGTCTCACAACTCGGTCATTTATCATCGTCGTTCAATTTCGAAAAATACCACAGATAGCTCTCTTCTTCTTCTTTCGAATACACACCACACACCTACATGTATGCAACGTAGTCAATATATTTAAAATTATTTACCACTTATATATATCTAGGTATGTAACCTTTTGGACATTTCGATTTTTTTTCACCTTTATCGCGCGCTTTTTTGCAGTTTTCTCTTAAACTGTAAGTAATAAAAATATTTTGTAAAAAACTGCGAAAGGTAAATGATTTATGCGTGAAAAATTAATACACTTTGTTTTTTCCTTCCTCTTCTCTCTTTTCTACGCTAATGCGAGAAAATTTTGTTTTTTTTCCATATATTTGTCGGTTCTCAAAATTTTGAAATTCGAATCTGTGAAAAGGTAGAAAATTACGTAACACGTACAATCCAATTTATCTTTTTATTTCTTATTTATTTAAAATATACGTATTTTTTTTATAAATTTGTTTTTTTTTTCACCTTTTTCAAGTGCATTTTTTTCAAAAAGTACGAAGAACATTTTAATTTTAAAATGTTCTTCGTGTGTGTCAAAGTTTCAAACTAGGTCTTTCAGAAGGTCTTTCCGTTTTTAAAATATGATGTGTTGTTGAAAATTCACAGCTGTTATCGTTAAACAGATGTAAAATGACAGATTTACCGCGAAATATGACATTTAGCGCCAAATCTGTCATTGAAATATGACATGAGTAGTATGGTGATCTTTTTTATACACATTCAATGAGTAATTACGAGGCCCTAGACACGATTTTCGTATTTGCTCTCGGGAGACTAAATTTAACGTAAACTTATTAAATCATTTTGCAAGACCCATAGCTAAACAAGCTTTTAATCAATTTTATTTTAATTGATCCATTCATTCTTGAAGCATTATATCTGTGACAGGGGCGTGCAGTGGGAACATCGCAGCATGACTTTTACGTAACCAATTATTTGGAAAAAAATCCGAATGCAACATATGTTTCGTAATATTTCTATCACAATTGTTATTTCTATTTATTTTCCAAAATATACGTTTACAAAAAGTCATGCTTCAATGTTCCCACTGCACGCGTCTAATCTGTGATCTGTATATCTGTGAAGCATATGGACTAGGTCTATTACACTATGTATATTATTATGTATAGAAGTGATTTTTTTTAAATCACATTTACAAATTATATAAAAAATTATAAAAAAATTTAATAATAAAAATAAGATTTCTTAACGGCATTAAATAAACATGTACGTATTGTTACCGGATAAAAGTAATGTGTTTTTTTTACGCGCTGTTTGGTCCGGTCTCAGTAATTTTTTTTCTAATTTCTTACTTTTTTATTCGTTATTAGAAGGCGTCCTTAAACAAAGGGTATATATGTATATTCCATCAGGTCATTTATAGTTTTAAACTTTTCTATAGAACAGTGTGGATCATACGCCAAATTTTATTTTTCATAATTTCAACTCAATCTTGCTGAAATTCGACCCCAAAAAATAACTATCGTAGAAAAGGTCGATATTTATCTACATTCATCTGATAGTAAAGAATATGACGGATCCCGACAATTCGATATAACTGAGATTGCTTAACAATACGAATAAATATGTCCATAATGTTGCCAGTGAATAAAAAAATAAAAAAAAACAAAATTATTTCACTAAGTGTTTTTTCTCTCTCCCATAAAGTTGTGTTTTTGCATACAGACGCTTTTTATAGGGACACCTTCATTTGTCGTGTCGTATCTTTAGTAGTGTTTTAAATCTGTCTTCGCGTATTCTTCCAGTGTCAGTTTGTAGTGTGAATAGTAGTACTATGGTTGCCGTGGGTTAAGAGACGGGCAAGTCTCAAAACCAGTAGACTGAAAATCTCAGTAGTGGTCATATACTAATATTACAAACACTTTTATTAAATGCCTGACCACAAGTAAATGCTTTAAATATTAAAAATTAATTACTTACTTTAATGGTACAATATATTTTTTGTCGTTCAGGTCCTTGGAGCTCTTGACATTCATCTCGGCATCACTGGTCATTTTTTTCGATTTCAAATCCAAAACTGAAAAAGAAATTTAAATAAATCGGTGTAAAAATCCATGGGTAATAGAAGACATTAAAAGCCACGATAAAAAAACGTAACAGCCTCTTTAGAAAGTGGAAAGGAAATCCAAATAATAATTTAATCCGTCTTGAATACATCAGATTTAGAAATAAAATAAATTTCATTTTTTATTTATTTCTATTTAAGTTGAATATAAAAAATTTGGTTGGACTGTGCCTGTCTAATTAGAAATATCTATGTTGAGACAGGCGTAGTTTACAATAGTATGTAGATCCAAAACATAGTAATTAGATATATATTAAAATAATTATTTGTATTCGATGAAGTATTGTATATTAAAGAAACTTTAAGAAAAATTAAAAATATACAAGAATGAGGTTATAGTGTGAGTGTGTTTGGAAAACATTAGCATCAGGGCTGATGTTATGATGATGCTAATGATGGACCCTGCAATGGGATCCGAAACGTCGGCCAGAGATGTCACATGTACACGGCAGAATATCCCAGAAAACTATACACAGAAGATTCTGAACGGCCGTGAAAACCTGAGAACATTTGTGCCTATTTTATATCTCCCCTTGTTTTGGATCCACTGTTTTATGTTGTATTTTATATTACGGTTTTAAATTGTGGTTAGCCCGGGTTGCTTTTATTCATCAAACATGCAATTAAGTCATTTAGGTCCAAAATAGTTAAAGCTCCTTTGTCCAAACGTGGTATGTAACCTTGTGATTTGTAGATCGAGTTTGTCTGAGCGTGTGTTAATCATTGTTTGAATTGGTTTAAACTGTGTATTTTTGTTTTTTATGTGTATTTAAGAGTAGTATTCGCATTAATTTGTTATATATCGAATACATCGAATTTGTTGAATATTTCATCTGCCCTTGTTAAAATTTTGGTTTTGAGGATTACTTTTATAGAAATTTTCTGGGTTGCAATGATTGGGTTGAGTGCACTCATAGTTGCTCCTCACCATGCAATTATGCCCCGTTCAATAATTGATTGGCAGATTGCCAAGTATAACATTTTTAGGAGTTTAATGCCTAGAAAGTTTCTTGTATTGCGCGGAAAGAAAATGCCTTTTTTATTATGTTTGAAATGTATTTATTGTGTGTGAGGATTCCATTTGAGATGAGTATCGATTAGAATAACTAAATATTCCATTTTCATGTTCAATGTAGGGAAATTTACAATTTTCAGTGTTGAATTTGGAGCAAGCGTGTACTTTTATATTGTATTCAGACGATGGTTGACCGTTTTCATTTATGCTGGTGTAAATTCGACAAAAAATAAATACCATAGGAAAGAGTTTGAAATTTCAAAAGGAAATCATAGAAAAATACGGGAAAAAATTAATCTACTCCTTGGTAAACAAAAAAAGTCACTTGATAGTATTATTATAAATCATATGAGTAGTTTAGAAGACATTAAATAAATACCTATGTTATTTGTTTAGTAAAACTTTTATCGAGGAAATTGCAGCAATCAAACATAAATGCGAGATTAAATTCTTAGATAGAAAAACATATGTACAACCAACTTACACTTCCACGAGTTATAAGGAAGTTTCACCGCTTTCCATTCGACACAAAATAATCGAAAAAATGGATAGTAAATCTCCGGTTTTCGATCAAATTACAATAGATGACAAAAGAAAGATAAAAAAAGGAATTAGTCCAATAATTGCAAAATTGATTTATATTACAAATCCAGACCGTTTGTCCTATTCGATTCAAATTTTGCATACTTATACTTTAGGACCCGGCAGGTAACATAGGCAACAATTCCTCCCTATTCTCATACCCCTTCCCCTCCCCTGACAAATTTTCGATGCAAATCTGTACCGTTTGACCGATCGGACTCAAAATTTGGAAACTTATTCTTTAGGACTCTGCGGGTAACATAGGCGACATATCCTCCCTATTCTCATACCCCTTTTCCTCCGCCTGACATATTTTAGATGCAAATCTGTACTGTTTGACCGATCGGACTCAAAATTTGAAAACTTATTCTTTAGGACTCGGCAGGTAACATAGGCAACATTTCCCCCCTATTCTTTTAACCCTTCTCCTCCCCTGATATAGTTTCGATGCAAATCTGTACCGTTTGACCGATAGGACTCAAAATTTGGAAAATTATTCTTAAAGACTCGGCGTGTAACATATGCGACATTTCGCCCCTATTCTTTAAACCTTTCCCCCCTCCCCTGATATATTTTCGATGCAAATCTGTACAGTTTGACCGATCGGACTCAAAATTTGGAAACTTATTCTTTAGGACTCGGCGGGTAACATAAGCTATATTTCCCCTCTCCTACTTTACCCCTTCTCCTCTTTCTGATATATTTTCGATGCAAATCTATGCCGTTCGATCGATCGGACTCAAAATTTGGAAACTTATTCTTGAGGACTCGGCAGATAACATAGGCTATATTTCCTCTTTTATCTCTTTTCCTCCCCCTGATATATTTTCGATGCAAATCTATACCGTTCGTATCAAACCTCTGTTTCCCCCCACAAATTTATTTTCCACTTAATCCTTTACCCGTGCAATGCCGGGTACGAACAACTAGTTATAATAATAAACCTCAATTTGAGAAGAGAAATTACGAAAGAAATCAGGAATTCCAAAACGGAAGGAATAATATAGAAACCAAAATAATCCTAATACCCAACGTATAAGTATATCATTGTCGACGGGACAACGCATGTAGTTGCAATCCATTTAACCAAAATAATGATCGTTGTACTTTCGAAAATGCAACTCAACTACGCGATCACGAAATTCAAGATGAAGAGCAAATGTACCAAAATCATAATCAAATAATCATGTCCTCATCTAAAGACGAAATCAATTTAAACTAAATACATACCCTTCAAAAAAAGGTAGCATTTTTTCAACAAACCCAAATACATTGTCGTATGTAACTATTCAGACAGAATTAATAAATAATCATAATAAATGAATAAGTCTTCTTTTAGATACCGGAGAAAATATATTACTCATAAACATTGACTGTTTGAAAAATAAATCGACAGGAATCCATTAAATTAACCGATTGTTACAGGAACAGTATGTTTAATCGAATTAGTGCAAGTTAAATTATCTCCTTCAAGTGGAAAATATCATTATATTTGTGGCGTATTTTTAACAAGGATTCGCTTTCTTCGTTATTTAGATGATCAATGCGAATTTGAGATTCTAATAATTTATGTCTGGAGTTATTTAATTTATCGCTGCCTTGATTTTGGTATACCTATATAGTGTATTGTTTTGTTTAAGCTTAAAATGAAACGGTATTATGATATTTTCAAATCTTAACTGATTACGTTCGTAATTCACTTGAGCATTACATTTTATTTAAAAATCGCTTCCGATTATTCCGTCAGCGGGCATATTATTATTATCATCTTTGTCGATATTTATAAATATCGACACAATAGAAGCAACATCGAGTACAAAGTGCATCACAAGGAGCCAGACAAACGCCGTTAAGGTCAACAACGACGGGAATACCCAATATCCAATACGAAATTCCCAAAAACCATTAAGGCCAATAATGACCAAAGTACCCAAATTTAGATTTTGACTTGCCAGACCTCACTTGGTAATAAGCTTCCGATACGAACGGACGTGCACTGCCCCTCGTGACGGAAATTTATTAACAAGACACCCTGAAGATGCCTGTTGTGATTCAGGCGAAACGTCGGTTGACGAATGGTCCTTCTGAGGACCAGATTTTGACGCGGGTTATCCCCAAAGAAATTAATACTAACATTTCTAACACCCGTGAGAACCTATATATGTATATATATATATATATATATATATATTAGGTCCTTACATATGAAATTGGCGTTTAGTATGGGAGGAACATAAAGCCGATTTTTTTTTATTATAATATTTTTATTTAATCAAAGTATGTACCATTGCTATCTATGCACTTTCTCATAGGTACGTTCATCGATCCCTTTACTAAAAAAACCATTCGGACGGGAATCAATAAATCTTTGAAGGCGGGTTGGACTGCCCCATCGGAGTTGAATTTTTTCCTTTGCAAGAAGTTATCCAAATTTCGAAAAAAATGGTAATCTGTTGGGGCAAGGTCCGGAGAGTACGGTGGATGTCTTAGACATTCCAATTGAAGCTCCTCTAATTTGGTAGCCGTCTGTTGTGCAGTGTGTGGTCTAGCGTTATCATGAAGCAGCAGTGGCCTAGAGCGATTAACCAGCCTCGGTTGTTTAGCAGCTATCTTTTCCATCATGGTTTGCAGTTGCTGACAATAGACATCTGCCGTAATCGTCTGGCCAGATTTAAGATTTAAAATCCCTTCATTATTGTGCCGGTTGAGTAATGCAACGCAGCAGTCAACGCGCGTTTGTTGATTTGCTTCACTCAATTCGTGAGGTACCCACCTTTCAAGCTTTTTCACCTTACCAATTTGCTTTAAGTGGATTAAAACAGTTTTATCACTAACACCGCAGCCTGCAGCTAACTCGCATGTGGTTTGCGATAGATCCGCTTCCACAATAGCCTTCAATTCTTCATTATCAACTTTGGTCTCCGGCCGTCCACGGGGCTTGTTCTGCAGGTCGAAATTTTCAGAACGAAAACGTTGGAACCAAAAACGCACTGTGTTTTATTTTGCGGCACCGTCGCCATACACATCAGTAATCCTTCGAGCCGTTTCTGCAGCACTGGTGCCACGGTGGAACTCGTACTCGTAAATAACGCGATATTTCAAGTTTTTCATTTTGTAAACTGAGTGACGCAAAGAAAAAAACAATTGAGGAAAAAACAAATGACTTATAATTTTCAAAACACAAATACATGAGTAAATAGCTGTATAAATTTGGATTTGGAATTCCTAACCAAAGAGAAGATATTTGAGATCAAATTTGCCAGTACGGGTTGCAAAAGTCGATCAATTTCATTATTAAGG